>OZ035884.1:106984434-107032880 GCA_964034835.1 Muscina levida | reverse complement strand
CTTTTTTCGTTTAGACGCTTAGTTTACGAGATAAACGCATTTAAAGATTTCCATATGAAAATCCACCATTTACCATTATATGGTGATATGCCCATCTAATACAAGGGATTTCTTGGGGTTTTCATAGTGATCACAAATTAAGCTCCTTTTTTCGATTTTTTTTCTAATACAAGGGATTTCTTGAATTTTTCATAGTGATCACAAATTAAGCTCCTTTTTTCAATTAGACGCTTAGTTTACGAGATAAACGCATTTAAAGATTTCCATATGAAAATCCACCATTTACCACCCATTATATGGTGATATGCCCATCTAATACAAGGGATTTCTTGGGGTTTTCATAGTGATCACAAATTAAGCTCCTTTTTTCGTTTAGACGCTTAGTTTACGAGATAAACGCATTTAAAGATTTCCATATGAAAATCCACCATTTACCACCCATTTTATGGTGATATGCTCATCTAATACAAGGGATTTCTTGGGGTTTTCATAGTGATCACAAATTAAGCTCCTTTTTTCGATTAGACGCTTAGTTTACGAGATAAACGCATTTAAAGATTTCCATATGAAAATCCAGCATTTTCCACCCATTATATGGTAATATGCCCATCTAATACAAGGGATTTCTTGGGTTTTTCATAGTGATCACAAATTAAGCTCCTTTTTTCGATTAGACGCTTAGTTTACGAGATAAACGCATTTAAAGATTTCCATATGAAAATCCACCATTTACCACCCATTTTATGGTGATATGCCCATCTAATACAAGGGATTTCTTGGGGTTTTCATAGTGATCACAAATTAAGCTCCTTTTTTTCGTTTAGACGCTTAGTTTACGAGATAAACGCATTTAAAGATTTCCATATGAAAATCCACCATTTACCACCCATTATATGGTGATATGCCCATCTAATACAAGGGATTTCTTGGGGTTTTCATAGTGATCACAAATTAAGCTCCTTTTTTCGATTTTTTTTCTAATACAAGGGATTTCTTGAATTTTTCATAGTGATCACAAATTAAGCTCCTTTTTTCAATTAGACGCTTAGTTTACGAGATAAACGCATTTAAAGATTTCCATATGAAAATCCAGCATTTTCCACCCATTATATGGTAATATGCCCATCTAATACAAGGGATTTCTTGGGTTTTTCATAGTGATCACAAATTAAGCTCCTTTTTTCGATTAGACGCTTAGTTTACGAGATAAACGCATTTAAAGATTTCCATATGAAAATCCACCATTTACCACCCATTTTATGGTGATATGCCCATCTAATACAAGGGATTTCCTGGGGTTTTCATAGTGATCACAAATTAAGCTCCTTTTTTCGATTAGACGCTTAGTTTACGAGATAAACGCATTTAAAGATTTCCATATGAAAATCCACCATTTACCACCCATTTTATGGTGATATGCCCATCTAATACAAGGGATTTCTGAATTTTTCATAGTGATCACAAATTAAGCTCCTTTTTTCAATTAGACGCTTAGTTTACGAGATAAACGCATTTAAAGATTTCCATATGAAAATCCACCATTTACCACCCATTTTATGGTGATATGCCCATCTAATACAAGGGATTTCTTGGGGTTTTCATAGTGATCACAAATTAAGCTCCTATTTTCGTTTAGACGCTTAGTTTACGAGATAAACGCATTTAAAGATTTCCATATGAAAATCCACCATTTACCACCCATTTTATGGTGATATGCTCATCTAATACAAGGGATTTCTTGAGTTTTTCATAGTGATCACAAATTAAGCTCCTTTTTTCGATTAGACGCTTAGTTTACGAGATAAACGCATTTAAAGATTTCCATATGAAAATCCACCATTTACCACCCATTTTATGGTGATATGCCCATCTAATACAAGGGATTTCTTGCTGATATGCCCATCTAATACAAGGGATTTCTTGGGTTTTTCATAGTGATCACAAATTAAGCTCCTTTTTTCGATTAGACGCTTAGTTTACGAGATAAACGCATTTAAAGATTTCCATATGAAAATCCACCATTTACCACCCATTATATGGTGATATGCCCATCTAATACAAGGGATTTCTTGGGGTTTTCATAGTGATCACAAATTAAGCTCCTTTTTTCGATTAGACGCTTAGTTTACGAGATAAACGCATTTAAAGATTTCCATATGAAAATCCACCATTTTCCACCCATTATATGGTGATATGCCCATCTAATACAAGGGATTTCTTTGGGTTTTCATAGTGATCACAAATTAAGCTCCTTTTTTCGATTAGACGCTTAGTTTACGAGATAAACGCATTTGAAGATTTCCATATGAAAATCCAGCATTTTCCACCCATTTTATGGTGATATGCCCATCTAATACAAGGGAATTCTTGTGTTTTTCATAGTGATCACAAATTAAGCTCCTTTTTTCGATTTTTTTCTAATACAAGGGATTTCTTGAGTTTTTCATAGTGATCACAAATTAAGCTCCTTTTTTTGATTAGACGCTTAGTTTACGAGATAAACGCATTTAAAGATTTCCATATGAAAATCCACCATTTACCACCCATTTTATGGTGATATGCCCATCTAATACAAGGGATTTCTTGGGGTTTTCATAGTGATCACAAATTAAGCTCCTTTTTTCGTTTAGACGCTTAGTTTACGAGATAAACGCATTTAAAGATTTCCATATGAAAATCCACCATTTACCACCCATTTTATGGTGATATGCTCATCTAATACAAGGGATTTCTTGAGTTTTTCATAGTGATCACAAATTAAGCTCCTTTTTTCGATTAGACGCTTAGTTTACGAGATAAACGCATTTAAAGATTTCCATATGAAAATCCACCATTGGCCACCCATTTCATGGTGATATGCCCATCTAATACAAGGGAATTCTTGTGTTTTTCATAGTGATCACAAATTAAGCTCCTTTTTTCGATTTTTTTTCTAATACAAGGGATTTCTTGAGTTTTTCATAGTGATCACAAATTAAGCTCCTTTTTTTGATTAGACGCTTAGTTTACGAGATAAACGCATTTAAAGATTTCCATATGAAAATCCACCATTTACCACCCATTTTATGGTGATATGCCCATATAATACAAGGGATTTCTTGGGGTTTTCATAGTGATCACAAATTAAGCTCCTATTTTCGTTTAGACGCTTAGTTTACGAGATAAACGCATTTAAAGATTTCCATATGAAAATCCACCATTTACCACCCATTTTATGGTGATATGCTCATCTAATACAAGGGATTTCTTGAGTTTTTCATAGTGATCACAAATTAAGCTCCTTTTTTCGATTAGACGCTTAGTTTACGAGATAAACGCATTTAAAGATTTCCATATGAAAATCCACCATTTACCACCCATTTTATGGTGATATGCCCATCTAATACAAGGGATTTTTTGAGTTTTTCATAGTGATCACAAATTAAGCTCCTTTTTTCGATTAGACGCTTAGTTTACGAGATAAACGCATTTAAAGATTTCCATATGAAAATCCAGCATTTTCCACCCATTATATGGTGATATGCCCATCTAATACAAGGGATTTCTTGAGTTTTTCATAGTGATCACAAATTAAGCTCCTTTTTTCGATTAGACGCTTAGTTTACGAGTTAAACGCATTTAAAGATTTCCATATGAAAATCCAGCATTTTCCACCCATTATATGGTGATATGCCCATCTAATACAAGGGATTTCTTGGGTTTTTCATAGTGATCACAAATTAAGCTCCTTTTTTCGATTAGACGCTTAGTTTACGAGATAAACGCATTTAAAGATTTCCATATGAAAATCCACCATTTACCACCCATTTTATGGTGATATGCCCATCTAATACAAGGGATTTTTTGAGTTTTTCATAGTGATCACAAATTAAGCCCTTTTTTTCGATTAGACGCTTAGTTTACGAGATAAACGCATTTAAAGATTTCCATATGAAAATCCAGCATTTTCCACCCATTATATGGTGATATGCCCATCTAATACAAGGGATTTCTTGAGTTTTTCATAGTGATCACAAATTAAGCTCCTTTTTTCGATTAGACGCTTAGTTTACGAGATAAACGCATTTAAAGATT
Organism: Muscina levida; assembly: GCA_964034835.1. Classification (NCBI taxonomy): domain Eukaryota; kingdom Metazoa; phylum Arthropoda; class Insecta; order Diptera; family Muscidae; genus Muscina; species Muscina levida. The sequence goes on along the minus strand of OZ035884.1, from coordinate 107,028,806 downwards.
TCCATATGAAAATCCACCATTTTCCACCCATTATATGGTGATATGCCCATCTAATACAAGGGATTTCTTGGGTTTTTCATAGTGATCACAAATTAAGCTCCTTTTTTCGATTAGACGCTTAGTTTACGAGATAAACGCATTTAAAGATTTCCATATGAAAATCCAGCATTTTCCACCCATTATATGGTGATATGCCCATCTAATACAAGGGATTTCTTGAGTTTTTCATAGTGATCACAAATTAAGCTCCTTTTTTCAATTAGACGCTTAGTTTACGAGATAAACGCATTTAAAGATTTCCATATGAAAATCCACCATTTACCACCCATTTTGTGGTGATATGCCCATCTAATACAAGGGATTTTTTGAGTTTTTCATAGTGATCACAAATTAAGCTCCTTTTTTCGATTAGACGCTTAGTTTACGAGATAAACGCATTTAAAGATTTCCATATGAAAATCCAGCATTTTCCACCCATTATATGGTGATATGCCCATCTAATACAAGGGATTTCTTGGGTTTTTCATAGTGATCACAAATTAAGCTCCTTTTTTCGATTAGACGCTTAGTTTACGAGATAAACGCATTTAAAGATTTCCATATGAAAATCCACCATTTACCACCCATTTTATGGTGATATGCTCATCTAATACAAGGGATTTCTTGGGTTTTTCATAGTGATCACAAATTAAGCTCCTTTTTTCGATTAGACGCTTAGTTTACGAGATAAACGCATTTAAAGATTTCCATATAAAAATCCACCATTTACCACCCATTTTGTGGTGATATGCCCATCTAATACAAGGGATTTTTTGAGTTTTTCATAGTGATCACAAATTAAGCTCCTTTTTTCGATTAGACGCTTAGTTTACGAGATAAACGCATTTAAAGATTTCCATATGAAAATCCACCATTTACCACCCATTTTATGGTGATATGCCCATCTAATACAAGGGATTTTTTGAATTTTTCATAGTGATCACAAATTAAGCTCCTTTTTTCGATTAGACGCTTAGTTTACGAGATAAACGCATTTAAAGATTTCCATATGAAAATCCACCATTTTCCACCCATTATATGGTGATATGCCCATCTAATACAAGGGATTTCTTGAGTTTTTCATAGTGATCACAAATTAAGCTCCTTTTTTCGATTAGACGCTTAGTTTACGAGTTTAAACGCATTTAAAGATTTCCATATGAAAATCCAGCATTTTCCACCCATTATATGGCGATATGCCCATCTAATACAAGGGATTTCTTGGGTTTTTCATAGTGATCACAAATTAAGCTCCTTTTTTCGATTAGACGCTTAGTTTACGAGATAAACGCATTTAAAGATTTCCATATGAAAATCCAGCATTTTCCACCCATTATATGGTGATATGCCCATCTAATACAAGGGATTTCTTGGGTTTTTCATAGTGATCACAAATTAAGCTCCTTTTTTCGATTAGACGCTTAGTTTACGAGATAAACGCATTTAAAGATTTCCATATGAAAATCCACCATTTACCACCCATTTTATGGTGATATGCCCATCTAATACAAGGGATTTCTTGAGTTTTTCATAGTGATCACAAATTAAGCTCCTTTTTTCAATTAGACGCTTAGTTTACGAGATAAACGCATTTAAAGATTTCCATATGAAAATCCACCATTTACCACCCATTTTATGGTGATATGCCCATCTAATACAAGGGATTTCTTGGGGTTTTCATAATGATCACAAATTAAGCTCCTTTTTTCGATTAGACGCTTAGTTTACGAGATAAACGCATTTAAAGATTTCCATATGAAAATCCACCATTTACCACCCATTTTATGGTGATATGCCCATCTAATACAAGGGATTTCTTGAGTTTTTCATAGTGATCACAAATTAAGCTCCTTTTTTCGATTAGACGCTTAGTTTACGAGATAAACGCATTTAAAGATTTCCATATGAAAATCCAGCATTTTCCACCCATTTTATGGTGATATGCTCATCTAATACAAGAGATTTCTTGGGGTTTTCATAGTGATCACAAATTAAGCTCCTTTTTTCGATTAGACGCTTAGTTTACGAGATAAAAGCATTTAAAGATTTCCATATGAAAATCCAGCATTTTCCACCCATTATATGGTGATATGCCCATCTAATACAAGGGATTTCTTGAGTTTTTCATAGTGATCACAAATTAAGCTCCTTTTTTCGATTAGACGCTTAGTTTACGAGTTAAACGCATTTAAAGATTTCCATATGAAAATCCAGCATTTTTCACCCATTATATGGTGATATGCCCATCTAATACAAGGGATTTCTTGAGTTTTTCATAGTGATCACAAATTAAGCTCCTTTTTTCGATTAGACGCTTAGTTTACGAGTTAAACGCATTTAAAGATTTCCATATGAAAATCCACCATTTTCCACCCATTATATGGTGATATGCCCATCTAATACAAGGGATTTCTTGGGTTTTTCATAGTGATCACAAATTAAGCTCCTTTTTTCGATTAGACGCTTAGTTTACGAGATAAACGCATTTAAAGATTTCCATATGAAAATCCACCATTTACCACCCATTTTATGGTGATATGCCCATCTAATACAAGGGATTTTTTGAGTTTTTCATAGTGATCACAAATTAAGCTCCTTTTTTCGATTAGACGCTTAGTTTACGAGATAAACGCATTTAAAGATTTCCATATGAAAATCCAGCATTTTCCACCCATTATATGGTGATATGCCCATCTAATACAAGGGATTTCTTGAGTTTTTCATAGTGATCACAAATTAAGCTCCTTTTTTCGATTAGACGCTTAGTTTACGAGATAAACGCATTTAAAGATTTCCATATGAAAATCCACCATTTTCCACCCATTATATGGTGATATGCCCATCTAATACAAGGGATTTCTTGGGTTTCTCATAGTGATCACAAATTAAGCTCCTTTTTTCGATTAGACGCTTAGTTTACGAGATAAACGCATTTAAAGATTTCCATATAAAAATCCAGCATTTTCCACCCATTATATGGTGATATGCCCATCTAATACAAGGGATTTCTTGGGTTTTTCATAGTGATCACAAATTAAGCTCCTTTTTTCGATTAGACGCTTAGTTTACGAGATAAACGCATTTAAAGATTTCCATATAAAAATCCACCATTTACCACCCATTTTGTGGTGATATGCCCATCTAATACAAGGGATTTTTTGAGTTTTTCATAGTGATCACAAATTAAGCTCCTTTTTTCGATTAGACGCTTAGTTTACGAGATAAACGCATTTAAAGATTTCCATATGAAAATCCACCATTTACCACCCATTTTATGGTGATATGCTCATCTAATACAAGGGATTTCTTGGGGTTTTCATAGTGATCACAAATTAAGCTCCTTTTTTCGATTAGACGCTTAGTTTACGAGATAAACGCATTTAAAGATTTCCATATGAAAATCCACCATTTACCACCCATTTTATGGTGATATGCCCATCTAATACAAGGGATTTTTTGAGTTTTTCATAGTGATCACAAATTAAGCTCCTTTTTTCGATTAGACGCTTAGTTTACGAGTTAAACGCATTTAAAGATTTCCATATGAAAATCCAGCATTTTCCACCCATTATATGGTGATATGCCCATCTAATACAAGGGATTTCTTGGGTTTTTCATAGTGATCACAAATTAAGCTCCTTTTTTCGATTAGACGCTTAGTTTACGAGATAAACGCATTTAAAGATTTCCATATGAAAATCCACCATTTACCACCCATTTTATGGTGATATGCCCATCTAATACAAGGGATTTTTTGAGTTTTTCATAGTGATCACAAATTAAGCTCCTTTTTTCGATTAGACGCTTAGTTTACGAGATAAACGCATTTAAAGATTTCCATATGAAAATCCACCATTTACCACCCATTTTATGGTGATATGCCCATCTAATACAAGGGATTTTTTGAGTTTTTCATAGTGATCACAAATTAAGCTCCTTTTTTCGATTAGACGCTTAGTTTACGAGATAAACGCATTTAAAGATTTCCATATGAAAATCCACCATTTACCACCCATTTTATGGTGATATGCTCATCTAATACAAGGGATTTCTTGGGGTTTTCATAGTGATCACAAATTAAGCTCCTTTTTTCGATTAGACGCTTAGTTTACGAGATAAACGCATTTAAAGATTTCCATATGAAAATCCACCATTTACCACCCATTTTATGGTGATATGCCCATCTAATACAAGGGATTTTTTGAGTTTTTCATAGTGATCACAAATTAAGCTCCTTTTTTCGATTAGACGCTTAGTTTACGAGATAAACGCATTTATATGCCCATCTAAAACAAGGGATTTCTTGAGTTTTTCATAGTGATCACAAATTAAGCTCCTTTTTTCGATTAGACGCTTAGTTTACGAGTTAAACGCATTTAAAGATTTCCATATGAAAATCCAGCATTTTCCACCCATTATATGGCGATATGCCCATCTAATACAAGGGATTTCTTGGGTTTTTCATAGTGATCACAAATTAAGCTCCTTTTTTCGATTAGACGCTTAGTTTACGAGATAAACGCATTTAAAGATTTCCATATGAAAATCCACCATTTACCACCCATTTTATGGTGATATGCCCATCTAATACAAGGGATTTTTTGAGTTTTTCATAGTGATCACAAATTAAGCTCCTTTTTTCGATTAGACGCTTAGTTTACGAGATAAACGCATTTAAAGATTTCCATATGAAAATCCAGCATTTTCCACCCATTATATGGTGATATGCCCATCTAATACAAGGGATTTCTTGGGTTTTTCATAGTGATCACAAATTAAGCTCCTTTTTTCGATTAGACGCTTAGTTTACGAGATAAACGCATTTAAAGATTTCCATATGAAAATCCACCATTTACCACCCATTTTATGGTGATATGCCCATCTAATACAAGGGATTTTTTGAGTTTTTCATAGTGATCACAAATTAAGCTCCTTTTTTCGATTAGACGCTTAGTTTACGAGATAAACGCATTTAAAGATTTCCATATGAAAATCCAGCATTTTCCACCCATTATATGGTGATATGCCCATCTAATACAAGGGATTTCTTGGGTTTCTCATAGTGATCACAAATTAAGCTCCTTTTTTCGATTAGACGCTTAGTTTACGAGATAAACGCATTTAAAGATTTCCATATGAAAATCCACCATTTACCACCCATTTTATGGTGATATGCTCATCTAATACAAGGGATTTCTTGGGGTTTTCATAGTGATCACAAATTAAGCTCCTTTTTTCGATTAGACGCTTAGTTTACGAGATAAACGCATTTAAAGATTTCCATATAAAAATCCACCATTTACCACCCATTTTATGGTGATATGCCCATCTAATACAAGGGATTTCTTGGGTTTTTCATAGTGATCACAAATTAAGCTCCTTTTTTCGATTAGACGCTTAGTTTACGAGATAAACGCATTTAAAGATTTCCATATGAAAATCCACCATTTACCACCCATTTTATGGTGATATGCCCATCTAATACAAGGGATTTCTTGGGTTTTTCATAGTGATCACAAATTAAGCTCCTTTTTTCGATTAGACGCTTAGTTTACGAGATAAACGCATTTAAAGATTTCCATATGAAAATCCACCATTTACCACCCATTTTATGGTGATATGCCCATCTAATACAAGGGATTTTTTGAGTTTTTCATAGTGATCACAAATTAAGCTCCTTTTTTCGATTAGACGCTTAGTTTACGAGTTAAACGCATTTAAAGATTTCCATATGAAAATCCAGCATTTTCCACCCATTATATGGCGATATGCCCATCTAATACAAGGGATTTCTTGGGTTTTTCATAGTGATCACAAATTAAGCTCCTTTTTTCGATTAGACGCTTAGTTTACGAGATAAACGCATTTAAAGATTTCCATATGAAAATCCACCATTTACCACCCATTTTATGGTGATATGCCCATCTAATACAAGGGATTTTTTGAGTTTTTCATAGTGATCACAAATTAAGCTCCTTTTTTCGATTAGACGCTTAGTTTACGAGTTAAACGCATTTAAAGATTTCCATATGAAAATCCAGCATTTTCCACCCATTATATGGTGATATGCCCATCTAATACAAGGGATTTCTTGGGTTTTTCATAGTGATCACAAATTAAGCTCCTTTTTTCGATTAGACGCTTAGTTTACGAGATAAACGCATTTAAAGATTTCCATATGAAAATCCACCATTTACCACCCATTTTATGGTGATATGCCCATCTAATACAAGGGATTTTTTGAGTTTTTCATAGTGATCACAAATTAAGCTCCTTTTTTCGATTAGACGCTTAGTTTACGAGATAAACGCATTTAAAGATTTCCATATGAAAATCCACCATTTTCCACCCATTATATGGTGATATGCCCATCTAATACAAGGGATTTCTTGGGTTTCTCATAGTGATCACAAATTAAGCTCCTTTTTTCGATTAGACGCTTAGTTTACGAGATAAACGCATTTAAAGATTTCCATATGAAAATCCACCATTTACCACCCATTTTATGGTGATATGCTCATCTAATACAAGGGATTTCTTGGGGTTTTCATAGTGATCACAAATTAAGCTCCTTTTTTCGATTAGACGCTTAGTTTACGAGATAAACGCATTTAAAGATTTCCATATGAAAATCCACCATTTACCACCCATTATATGGTGATATGCCCATCTAATACAAGGGATTTTTTGAGTTTTTCATAGTGATCACAAATTAAGCTCCTTTTTTCGATTAGACGCTTAGTTTACGAGTTAAACGCATTTAAAGATTTCCATATGAAAATCCACCATTTTCCACCCATTATATGGTGATATGCCCATCTAATACAAGGGATTTCTTGAGTTTTTCATAGTGATCACAAATTAAGCTCCTTTTTTCAATTAGACGCTTAGTTTACGAGATAAACGCATTTAAAGATTTCCATATGAAAATCCACCATTTACCACCCATTTTATGGTGATATGCCCATCTAATACAAGGGATTTTTTGAGTTTTTCATAGTGATCACAAATTAAGCTCCTTTTTTCGATTAGACGCTTAGTTTACGAGATAAACGCATTTAAAGATTTCCATATGAAAATCCACCATTTTCCACCCATTATATGGTGATATGCCCATCTAATACAAGGGATTTCTTGGGTTTCTCATAGTGATCACAAATTAAGCTCCTTTTTTCGATTAGACGCTTAGTTTACGAGATAAACGCATTTAAAGATTTCCATATGAAAATCCACCATTTACCACCCATTTTATGGTGATATGCCCATCTAATACAAGGGATTTTTTGAGTTTTTCATAGTGATCACAAATTAAGCTCCTTTTTTCGATTAGACGCTTAGTTTACGAGATAAACGCATTTAAAGATTTCCATATGAAAATCCACCATTTTCCACCCATTATATGGTGATATGCCCATCTAATACAAGGGATTTCTTGGGTTTCTCATAGTGATCACAAATTAAGCTCCTTTTTTCGATTAGACGCTTAGTTTACGAGATAAACGCATTTAAAGATTTCCATATGAAAATCCACCATTTACCACCCATTATATGGTGATATGCCCATCTAATACAAGGGATTTTTTGAGTTTTTCATAGTGATCACAAATTAAGCTCCTTTTTTCGATTAGACGCTTAGTTTACGAGTTAAACGCATTTAAAGATTTCCATATGAAAATCCACCATTTTCCACCCATTATATGGTGATATGCCCATCTAATACAAGGGATTTCTTGAGTTTTTCATAGTGATCACAAATTAAGCTCCTTTTTTCAATTAGACGCTTAGTTTACGAGATAAACGCATTTAAAGATTTCCATATGAAAATCCACCATTTACCACCCATTTTATGGTGATATGCCCATCTAATACAAGGGATTTTTTGAGTTTTTCATAGTGATCACAAATTAAGCTCCTTTTTTCGATTAGACGCTTAGTTTACGAGATAAACGCATTTAAAGATTTCCATATGAAAATCCACCATTTACCACCCATTTTATGGTGATATGCCCATCTAATACAAGGGATTTTTTGAGTTTTTCATAGTGATCACAAATTAAGCTCCTTTTTTCGATTAGACGCTTAGTTTACGAGATAAACGCATTTATATGCCCATCTAATACAAGGGATTTCTTGAGTTTTTCATAGTGATCACAAATTAAGCTCCTTTTTTCGATTAGACGCTTAGTTTACGAGTTAAACGCATTTAAAGATTTCCATATGAAAATCCAGCATTTTCCACCCATTATATGGCGATATGCCCATCTAATACAAGGGATTTCTTGGGTTTTTCATAGTGATCACAAATTAAGCTCCTTTTTTCGATTAGACGCTTAGTTTACGAGATAAACGCATTTAAAGATTTCCATATGAAAATCCTGCATTTTCCACCCATTATATGGTGATATGCCCATCTAATACAAGGGATTTCTTGGGTTTTTGATAGTGATCACAAATTAAGCTCCATTTTTCGATTAGACGCTTAGTTTACGAAATAAACGCATTTAAAGATTTCCATATGAAAATCCACCATTTTCCACCCATTATATGGTGATATCCCCATCTAATACAAGGGATTTCTTGGGTTTTTCATAGTGATCACAAATTAAGCTCCTTTTTTCGATTAGACGCTTAGTTTACGAGATAAACGCATTTAAAGATTTCCATATGAAAATCCAACATTTTCCACCCATTATATGGTGATATGCCCATCTAATACAAGGGATTTCTTGGGTTTTTGATAGTGATCACAAATTAAGCTCCTTTTTTCGATTAGACGCTTAGTTTACGAAATAAACGCATTTAAAGATTTCCATATGAAAATCCACCATTTTCCACCCATTATATGGTGATATCCCCATCTAATACAAGGGATTTCTTGGGTTTTTCATAGTGATCACAAATTAAGCTCCTTTTTTCGATTAGACGCTTAGTTTACGAGATAAACGCATTTAAAGATTTCCATATGAAAATCCAGCATTTTCCACCCATTATATGGTGATATACCCATCTAATACAAGAGATTTCTTGGGTTTTTCATAGTGATCACAAATTAAGCTCCTTTTTTCGACGCTTAGTTTACGAGATAAACGAGGTTTTCATAGTGATCACAAATTAAGCTCCTTTTTTCGATTAGACGCTTAGTTTACGAGATAAACGCATTTAAAGATTTCCATATGAAAATCCAACATTTTCCACCCATTATATGGTGATATGCCCATCTAATACAAGGGATTTCTTGGGTTTTTGATAGTGATCACAAATTAAGCTCCTTTTTTCGATTAGACGCTTAGTTTACGAGATAAACGCATTTAAAGATTTCCATATGAAAATCCAACATTTTCCACCCATTATATGGTGATATGCCCATCTAATACAAGGGATTTCTTGAGTTTTTCATAGTGATCACAAATTAAGCTCCTTTTTTCGATTAGACGCTTAGTTTACGAGATAAACGCATTTAAAGATTTCCATATGAAAATCCACCATTTACCACCCATTATATGGTGATATGCCCATCTAATAAAAGGGATTTTTTGAGTTTTTCATAGTGATCACAAATTAAGCTCCTTTTTTCGATTAGACGCTTAGTTTACGAGATAAACGCATTTAAAGATTTCCATATGAAAATCCACCATTTACCACCCATTTTATGGTGATATGCCCATCTAATACAAGGGATTTCTTGAGTTTTTCATAGTGATCACAAATTAAGCTCCTTTTTTCGATTAGACGCTTAGTTTACGAGATAAACGCATTTAAAGATTTCCATATGAAAATCCAGCATTTTCCACCCATTATATGGTGATATGCCCATCTAATACAAGGGATTTCTTGGGTTTTTCATAGTGATCACAAATTAAGCTCCTTTTTTCGATTAGACGCTTAGTTTACGAGATAAACGCATTTAAAGATTTCCATATGAAAATCCACCATTTACCACCCATTTTATGGTGATATGCTCATCTAATACAAGGGATTTCTTGGGGTTTTCATAGTGATCACAAATTAAGCTCCTTTTTTCGATTAGACGCTTAGTTTACGAGATAAACGCATTTAAAGATTTCCATATGAAAATCCACCATTTACCACCCATTTTATGGTGATATGCCCATCTAATACAAGGGATTTTTTGAGTTTTTCATAGTGATCACAAATTAAGCTCCTTTTTTCGATTAGACGCTTAGTTTACGAGATAAACGCATTTAAAGATTTCCATATGAAAATCCACCATTTACCACCCATTATATGGTGATATGCCCATCTAATACAAGGGATTTTTTGAGTTTTTCATAGTGATCACAAATTAAGCTCCTTTTTTCGATTAGACGCTTAGTTTACGGGATAAACGCATTTAAAGATTTCCATATGAAAATCCACCATTTACCACCCATTTTATGGTGATATGCCCATCTAATACAAGGGATTTCTTGGGTTTTTCATAGTGATCACAAATTAAGCTCCTTTTTTCGATTAGACGCTTAGTTTACGAGATAAACGCATTTAAAGATTTCCATATGAAAATCCAGCATTTTCCACCCATTATATGGTGATATGCCCATCTAATACAAGGGATTTCTTGGGTTTTTCATAGTGATCACAAATTAAGCTCCTTTTTTCGATTAGACGCTTAGTTTACGAGATAAAAGCATTTAAAGATTTCCATATGAAAATCCACCATTTACCACCCATTTTATGGTGATATGCCCATCTAATACAAGGGATTTCTTGGGGTTTTCATAGTGATCACAAATTAAGCTCCTTTTTTCGATTAGACGCTTAGTTTACGAGATAAACGCATTTAAAGATTTCCATATGAAAATCCAGCATTTTCCACCCATTATATGGTGATATGCCCATCTAATACAAGGGATTTCTTGGGTTTTTCATAGTGATCACAAATTAAGCTCCTTTTTTCGATTAGACGCTTAGTTTACGAGATAAACGCATTTAAAGATTTCCATATGAAAATCCACCATTTACCACCCATTATATGGTGATATGCCCATCTAATACAAGGGATTTCTTGGGTTTTTCATAGTGATCACAAATTAAGCTCCTTTTTTCGATTAGACGCTTAGTTTACGAGATAAAAGCATTTAAAGATTTCCATATGAAAATCCACCATTTACCACCCATTTTATGGTGATATGCCCATCTAATACAAGGGATTTCTTGAGTTTTTCATAGTGATCACAAATTAAGCTCCTTTTTTCGATTAGACGCTTAGTTTACGAGATAAACGCATTTAAAGATTTCCATATGAAAATCCACCATTGGCCACCCATTTTATGGTGATATGCCCATCTAATACAAGGGATTTCTTGAGTTTTTCATAGTGATCACAAATTAAGCTCCTTTTTTCGATTAGACGCTTAGTTTACGAGATAAACGCATTTAAAGATTTCCATATGAAAATCTAGCATTTTCCACCCATTATATGGTGATATGCCCATCTAATACAAGGGATTTCTTGGGGTTTTCATAGTGATCACAAATTAAGCTCCTTTTTTCGATTAGACGCTTAGTTTACGAGATAAACGCATTTAAAGATTTCCATATGAAAATCCACCATTTACCACCCATTTTATGGTGATATGCCCATCTAATACAAGGGATTTCTTGAGTTTTTCATAGTGATCACAAATTAAGCTCCTTTTTTCGATTAGACGCTTAGTTTACGAGATAAACGCATTTAAAGATTTCCATATAAAAATCCACCATTTACCACCCATTTATGGTGATATGCTCATCTAATACAAGGGATTTCTTGGGGTTTTCATAGTGATCACAAATTAAGCTCCTTTTTTCGATTAGACGCTTAGTTTACGAGATAAACGCATTTAAAGATTTCCATATGAAAATCCACCATTTACCACCCATTTTATGGTGATATGCTCATCTAATACAAGGGATTTCTTGGGGTTTTCATAGTGATCACAAATTAAGCTCCTTTTTTCGATTAGACGCTTAGTTTACGAGATAAACGCATTTAAAGATTTCCATATGAAAATCCACCATTTACCACCCATTTTATGGTGATATGCCCATCTAATACAAGGGATTTTTTGAGTTTTTCATAGTGATCACAAATTAAGCTCCTTTTTTAGATTAGACGCTTAGTTTACGAGATAAACGCATTTAAAGATTTCCATATGAAAATCCACCATTTACCACCCATTTTATGGTGATATGCTCATCTAATACAAGGGATTTCTTGAGTTTTCATAGTGATCACAATTAAGCTCCTTTTTTAGATTAGACGCTTAGTTTACGAGATAAACGCATTTAAAGATTTCCATATGAAAATCCACCATTTACCACCCATTTTATGGTGATATGCTCATCTAATACAAGGGATTTCTTGGGGTTTTCATAGTGATCACAAATTAAGCTCCTTTTTTCGATTAGACGCTTAGTTTACGAGATAAACGCATTTAAAGATTTCCATATGAAAATCCACCATTTACCACCCATTTTATGGTGATATGCCCATCTAATACAAGGGATTTTTTGAGTTTTTCATAGTGATCACAAATTAAGCTCCTTTTTTCGATTAGACGCTTAGTTTACGAGATAAACGCATTTAAAGATTTCCATATGAAAATCCACCATTTACCACCCATTATATGGTGATATGCCCATCTAATACAAGGGATTTTTTGAGTTTTTCATAGTGATCACAAATTAAGCTCCTTTTTTCGATTAGACGCTTAGTTTACGGGATAAACGCATTTAAAGATTTCCATATGAAAATCCACCATTTACCACCCATTTTATGGTGATATGCCCATCTAATACAAGGGGTTTTTTGGGTTTTTCATAGTGATCACAAATTAAGCTCCTTTTTTCGATTAGACGCTTAGTTTACGAGATAAACGCATTTAAAGATTTCCATATGAAAATCCACCATTTACCACCCATTTTATGGTGATATGCCCATCTAATACAAGGGATTTCTTGAGTTTTTCATAGTGATCACAAATTAAGCTCCTTTTTTCAATTAGACGCTTAGTTTACGAGATAAACGCATTTAAAGATTTCCATATGAAAATCCACCATTTACCACCCATTTTATGGTGATATGCCCATCTAATACAAGGGATTTCTTGAGTTTTTCATAGTGATCACAAATTAAGCTCCTTTTTTCGATTAGACGCTTAGTTTACGAGATAAACGCATTTAAAGATTTCCATATGAAAATCCACCATTTACCACCCATTTTATGGTGATATGCCCATCTAATACAAGGGATTTCTTGGGGTTTTCATAATGATCACAAATTAAGCTCCTTTTTTCGATTAGACGCTTAGTTTACGAGATAAACGCATTTAAAGATTTCCATATGAAAATCCACCATTTACCACCCATTATATGGTGATATGCCCATCTAATACAAGGGATTTCTTGGGTTTTTCATAGTGATCACAAATTAAGCTCCTTTTTTCGATTAGACGCTTAGTTTACGAGATAAACGCATTTAAAGATTTCCATATAAAAATCCACCATTTACCACCCATTATATGGTGATATGCCCATCTAATACAAGGGATTTCTTGGGTTTTTCATAGTGATCACAAATTAAGCTCCTTTTTTCGATTAGACGCTTAGTTTACGAGATAAACGCATTTAAAGATTTCCATATGAAAATCCACCATTTACCACCCATTTTATGGTGATATGTCCATCTAATACAAGGGATTTCTTGAGTTTTTCATAGTGATCACAAATTAAGCTCCTTTTTTCGATTAGACGCTTAGTTTACGAGATAAACGCATTTAAAGATTTCCATATGAAAATCCAGCATTTTCCACCCATTATATGGTGATATGCCCATCTAATACAAGGGATTTCTTGGGTTTTTCATAGTGATCACAAATTAAGCTCCTTTTTTCGATTAGACGCTTAGTTTACGAGATAAAAGCATTTAAAGATTTCCATATGAAAATCCACCATTTACCACCCATTTTATGGTGATATGCCCATCTAATACAAGGGATTTCTTGGGGTTTTCATAGTGATCACAAATTAAGCTCCTTTTTTCGATTAGACGCTTAGTTTACGAGATAAACGCATTTAAAGATTTCCATATGAAAATCCACCATTGGCCACCCATTTTATGGTGATATGCCCATCTAATACAAGGGATTTCTTGAGTTTTTCATAGTGATCACAAATTAAGCTCCTTTTTTCGATTAGACGCTTAGTTTACGAGATAAACGCATTTAAAGATTTCCATATGAAAATCTAGCATTTTCCACCCATTATATGGTGATATGCCCATCTAATACAAGGGATTTCTTGGGGTTTTCATAGTGATCACAAATTAAGCTCCTTTTTGCGATTAGACGCTTAGTTTACGAGATAAACGCATTTAAAGATTTCCATATGAAAATCCACCATTTACCACCCATTTTATGGTGATATGCCCATCTAATACAAGGGATTTTTTGAGTTTTTCATAGTGATCACAAATTAAGCTCCTTTTTTCGATTAGACGCTTAGTTTACGAGATAAACGCATTTAAAGATTTCCATATGAAAATCCACCATTTACCACCCATTTTATGGTGATATGCCCATCTAATACAAGGGATTTTTTGAGTTTTTCATAGTGATCACAAATTAAGCTCCTTTTTTTGATTAGACGCTTAGTTTACGAGATAAATGCATTTAAAGATTTCCATATGAAAATCCACCATTTACCACCCATTTTATGGTGATATGCCCATCTAATACAAGGGATTTCTTGAGTTTTCATAGTGATCACAAATTAAGCTCCTTTTTTTGATTAGACGCTTAGTTTACGAGATAAACGCATTTAAAGATTTCCATATGAAAATCCACCATTTTCCACCCATTTTATGGTGATATGCCCATCTAATACAAGGGATTTCTGAATTTTTCATAGTGATCACAAATTAAGCTCCTTTTTTCGATTAGACGCTTAGTTTACGAGATAAACGCATTTAAAGATTTCCATAGGAAAATCCACCATTTACCACCGATTTCATGGTGATATGCCCATCTAATACAAGGGATTTCTTGAGTTTTTCATAGTGATCACAAAATAAGCTCCTTTTTTCGATAAGAAAATCGCGAAAAACGCATTTAAAGATTTCCATATGAAAATCCACCATTTACCACCCATTTTATGGTGATATGCCCATCTAATACAAGGGATTTCTGAATTTTTCATAGTGATCACAAATTAAGCTCCTTTTTTCGATTAGACGCTTAGTTTACGAGATAAACGCATTTAAAGATTTCCATATGAATATCCACCATTGGCCACCCATTTCATGGTGATATGCCCATCTAATACAAGGGATTTCTTGAGTTTTTCATAGTGATCACAAATTAAGCTCCTTTTTTCGATTAGACGCTTAGTTTACGAGATAAACGCATTTAAAGATTTCCATATGAAAATCCACCATTTACCACCCATTTTATGGTGATATGCCCATCTAATACAAGGGATTTCTTGAGTTTTTCATAGTGATCACAAAATAAGCTCCTTTTTTCGATAAGAAAATCGCGAAAAACGCATTTAAAGATTTCCATATGAAAATCCACCATTTACCACCCATTTTATTGTGATATGCCCATCTAATACAAGGGATTTCTTGTGTTTTTCATAGTGATCACAAATTAAGCTCCTTTTTTCGATAAGACGCTTAGTTTACGAGATAAACGCATTTAAAGATTTCCATCTGAAAATCCACCATTTACCACCCATTTTATGGTGATATGCCCATCTAATACAAGGGATTTCTGAATTTTTCATAGTGATCACAAATTAAGCTCCTTTTTTCGATTAGACGCTTAGTTTACGAGATAAACGCATTTAAAGATTTCTATATGAAAATCCACCATTTTCCACCCATTATATGGTGATATGCCCATCTAATACAAGGGATTTCTTGTGGTTTTCATAGTGATCACAAATTAAGCTCCTTTTTTCGATTAGACGCTTAGTTTACGAGATAAACGCATTTAAAGATTTCCATATGAAAATCCACCATTTACCACCCATTTTATGGTGATATGCCCATCTAATACAAGGGATTTCTTGGGGTTTTCATAGTGATCACAAATTAAGCTCCTTTTTTCGATTAGACGCTTAGTTTACAAGATAAACGCATTTAAAGATTTCCATATGAAAATCCACCATTTACCACCCATTTTATGGTGATATGCCCATCTAATACAAGGGATTTCTTGAGTTTTTCGTAGTGATCACAAATTAAGCTCCTTTTTTCGATTAGACGCTTAGTTTACGAGATAAACGCATTTAAAGATTTCCATATGAAAATCCAGCATTTTCCACCCATTTTATGGTGATATGCCCATCTAGTACAAGGGATTTCTTGAGTTTTTCGTAGTGATCACAAAATAAGCTCCTTTTTTCGATAAGAAAATCGCGAAAAACGCATTTAAAGATTTCCATATGAAAATCCACCATTTACCACCCATTTTATTGTGATATGCCCATCTAATACAAGGGATTTCTTGTGTTTTTCATAGTGATCACAAATTAAGCTCCTTTTTTCGATAAGACGCTTAGTTTACGAGATAAACGCATTTAAAGATTTCCATCTGAAAATCCACCATTTACCACCCATTTTATGGTGATATGCCCATCTAATACAAGGGATTTCTGAATTTTTCATAGTGATCACAAATTAAGCTCCTTTTTTCGATTAGACGCTTAGTTTACGAGATAAACGCATTTAAAGATTTCTATATGAAAATCCACCATTTTCCACCCATTATATGGTATTATGCCCATCTAATACAAGGGATTTCTTGTGGTTTTCATAGTGATCACAAATTAAGCTCCTTTTTTCGATTAGACGCTTAGTTTACGAGATAAACGCATTTAAAGATTTCCATATGAAAATCCACCATTTACCACCCATTTTATGGTGATATGCCCATCTAATACAAGGGATTTCTTGGGGTTTTCATAGTGATCACAAATTAAGCTCCTTTTTTCGATTAGACGCTTAGTTTACAAGATAAACGCATTTAAAGATTTCCATATGAAAATCCACCATTTACCACCCATTTTATGGTGATATGCCCATCTAATACAAGGGATTTCTTGAGTTTTTCGTAGTGATCACAAATTAAGCTCCTTTTTTCGATTAGACGCTTAGTTTACGAGATAAACGCATTTAAAGATTTCCATATGAAAATCCAGCATTTTCCACCCATTTTATGGTGATATGCCCATCTAATACAAGGGATTTCTTGAGTTTTTCGTAGTGATCACAAATTAAGCTCCTTTTTTCGATTAGACGCTTAGTTTACGAGATAAACGCATTTAAAGATTTCCATATGAAAATCCACCATTTACCACCCATTTTATGGTGATATGCCCATCTAATACAAGGGATTTCTGAATTTTTCATAGTGATCACAAATTAAGCTCCTTTTTTCGATTAGACGCTTAGTTGACGCGATAAACGCATTTAAAGATTTCCATATAAAAATCCACCACTGGCCACCCATTTTATGGTGATATGCCCATCTTATACAAGAGATTTCTTGGGTTTTTCATAGTGATCACAAATTAAGCTCCTTTTTTCGATTAGACTCTTAGTTTACGAGATAAACGCATTTAAAGATTTCCATATGAAAATCCACCATTGGCCACTCATTTCAAGGTCATTTATTGATAAAATTTATGAACGTGTAAAGTTTCATGTCAATGCGTCTTTTCAAAAGGCAGTTATGACTTTCTTCCGGCTAGATTGAGCATTTGGACCACTGTGTGTCGGTTCGCTAAGATGGGCTTTTGTCTTCCACATTAAACACTGGACAGGACCTTGTATGTTATGGGTTTAAGGCTAATCCCACGATAGTTGGTGCAAACACTTAGATCGCCAGTATTACGTGTAAGACATAGTTAGATTCCAATCATCGAATATACATCATCGGATGCTAGTTCATCGCCGCCGGCTTTAAAAGCTCTGATGTTGTTAAGCCGTTCAATTACCGATCCCGTTTTGGCTCGGAGGAGGACAATATACTCCGTCGTTGGTGATTGTTTTGAATTCGCCCCCTATGCTACCTACGAGAATTGGCAGAGTAAGAAAGTGTTCCCTCCGTATTTGCAGCACACTCTGGGTGTCCTTGACCAGATTTACATCTCTATTATTGCCGGTAGCGATTCTTGTTCCAAAACCTTTTCTCTTTACCTTTTGTTACCTCGATCTTTGTAATTTATGATATCTTGGCTCTCTCTTTGTCCCATACACGCTTTTGCCGCCTGAAGATGCGTTTCATCTCTCTCCTCTTCTCATTATATCGCTCCGTCACCGCACGCTTTGTCATTGGCTTCATATTTGGATTGTATGCAGCATATATTTCCCCAGGCAATACGCTCAGACATTACTCATCGTACTAGGGCTTGTGAGAGCGCAGTTTTTCATATCCCACTACGATCGTTGGGGCAGGGAACTTATGAATTGGCAATTTGAGAGAATTGTTTGGAGTAGTTTTTGGTCTTATGGGTAGTATGTGGGAATCTGGTTCTACTCGCTACCATATTTCAAGCCTACGCAAAGCTAACCAGTCGGAATTCGTTGTCGGTGGTGTTGATGGTATAGACCGAGTTTTAAAACTGCTGAATCAAGGGCATCTTTCCTTCCTATTTTAGCATTAAATCTCC
This sequence comes from Muscina levida, assembly GCA_964034835.1. Classification (NCBI taxonomy): domain Eukaryota; kingdom Metazoa; phylum Arthropoda; class Insecta; order Diptera; family Muscidae; genus Muscina; species Muscina levida. Next base: position 107,010,092 of record OZ035884.1, on the reverse strand, counting down.
TAATTTTGATGTCAGAGTAAGGGCAGCGGTCATGTATTTCCTCCAAGCACTAATGGAATGCATCTGTAATGTCCCCGTCTTGGGGTTCCGTCGTGTGCATTTTTTTCAGCCTGTTTCCTGCGATGGATAGATTGACAGACGGTGATCCATTCCTCCATTCTAAGAAAATGGCATAATTAAGAATTCCTCCCAAGTACCAGCTCTATTTCGCCATCAGGTCAATAGCGAAATTCGTTGTCTTAATGTTCGGGGTGCTTATACTGGGATCGGCTATAATCAGACTCAACTTCTTCTCAAGTATTGCCCAATTTACTATGCTAATTTAGCTAATTGCCTACTAAGCTTGTTTGTTTCGTTGGGTGCTTAGTGCATTTGATGAGTAGCTCACCAGTTCGAGTCCTCTTAACCTTTTGCCATTAGATGATAGGTTAAGAGAATCACTCGACTTCTTAACATTCGCCGCCTATGCAGTTGATGGTCTCGATTCCATAACCGCAGTCGATGATTGTGGAGCCATAGACTTACCGCCCACAGCTATCACCGCAGTGTTTCTGCGCGTTTTCACAGGGCTTAATAGATACCAGAGAGACTGATAGGAGAAGCTCTTTTTCAGACTCACTAAGAAAGCTAGCGTCAGGATATTTCTTTTGAAACGTCATGACGTGTTTTTTGTGTTTCTGAATTAGGAGAGCAAAACGACATCGATGCATCGCTGTAACCTCACAGGGAATTTGCAGGATCGCCGATACGCGTTACCGTCCTTCTGCTACTTAGACCGCTTACTTTTCCTACCCGATAAATCGTCTCCTTTTGTCATACCTACCTTACCTATACCGATTTCGACCTCACCTCTCAGGTTGACCAGATTGGTTGACGGGGAGCCGGTGGTGTTTTGGCGTGTTAAGCAAGTTTTTTTTTCGCTATTTTAGTGTCGATTTTCTTGTCATAGTCTTGTTCAGACTCCCTTGGAACTTGGGTGGTATCCAATAGAGAGCCCTCGATGATCGTATTCTCCACGTCCTCTTCCGGTAGGGCTGATTTCACCCACCAAATCTTCCGAGGGCAGGACACTTTAATTTTATGCCTCATTATTTTGAACTCCTCCCGAGTTCTTTGAAGCAAGCTTCAGCATGTGTTAACCAGTTTAAATTGTTATTTATTTTTCTTTTGCCTCCGCATACCCACGAGTGTAGGGCAAAGTAGGCGCACCTTGTCATAGTCCAAGTTAACACGGTAAAGACTAAGGTAGCTAAACACATTACTCACGAAGGCGTTCTGTTAGAATACTATCGGATACCTCTAACCTCAAAAAATTCAATTAGCACGTTACACAGAAACTACGGATTAGGGGGTTCGGTAACCCCATTTTTACCGTTTTAAGTTTCGATGGGTCTAAATATATAGCCAACTGTCTGGTAGCCGTAAAGTTAACCCCAACGATTCATAGTGTACAAACAGTATGTAAGCCTTCACATCTCGCCAAGTTCATAAATATTTTTAATCGTTGCGAGCCCAATATTTCTTCCAATTTCCAACCATCCGAATGGAACACCCCCATGGCTGTTCAAATTTTTCTACTTAATATGCATCAATATTCTTCCTGGGGTATAATCAAACACAAGCATACATAAATATCTAAGCAAGGCAAACGACGTACACATATACATATGTACATCAAAATTCATATATGTATGTGTAAATATTTATAAGAATGCTTGTATACTCGAAAATGTTTGTACGCTACATTTTGATTATTTGAAAAACAATATTGTAATAGCCTAAGGTCAAGAATTACTTTCTGACAGAGAGCAACAACAACAAAAAAAACGAAAGAGAAAAAAAATCCTGCATCGGAAAAATATTAATAAAACATGTTTGCCAGCTAAACACATAAACACACAGCCGCACACACAGGAGAAACATACACACACACACACACTCATCTACCCCAACAAAATCTAGCTTAGTGTGTATCCTTAAGTCTTTAAGTATTTTCAATAATGTTTGAGTGTATACGTTATGTGAAGTAGCCGTTATAGTAGTAGGTATGTAAAAGTATTCATAAATGTGAAGGTTGATCATTTATAATGTGTGTGTGTGTGTGTTTGTATGCACTGCCTAATATGTGCTCTATTAAAGATGTTGTAATAGCTGGGATGGTCTTGTTGATGTTGGTGTTATATATATATTCAATATCCTTGTCGCATACTTGCAGACATACATACTTCAAATCAAGTGTGTGCGTGTGTGTGTGTAAGTTATGACAAGTGCTTATACTCTATTTCATATATGATCTTTTAAGGTTATACTAACAATGTTTTTAGTGAATTTTTTCCGATAATTTACTTTAGTTTCCATTTCCTTATGGTCGTCACATCTTTCCACTACTGTCATTTTTAGCAATTTGTTCGGTTATTTTTTGCTCTTGCAAATTTACTCTTCTGTTGTAGTTGCTGTTGCCGTTTATGGTTCGCATAATCAGTAATAACCCTTAAGCCATAATAAATATTTGGTTTGTCATCAATGGGTTGTTGTCAGGCTGTAAGATAGAAAAACACATAGACACACACACAGAAATATTGAACAGTGTATTGGGTAGCTAGGCACCTTGATGAAATTGAATTTTATTTAGATTTCTCTTTAAATTAATATTCAATAAAATTATGGTAATATTATTATATTTCTGCGGTTGGTAATAGTACAGAGAGTGATAGAGATGACGAACATTGCTTAAATTGCCTACACGTGTTTGGCATATAATAGAATTTAAAGAGAAAATGTAAGGTGTTGGATATTTGTTATTGTAGAATATCCTGTGATGAAATTGTCTTTTTTTATTAAAAATACTTTCTGTCTCGGCAAACAACTTGATGTAAAGATAAGCTCATATATTTTACCCATTGAACTAGTCCTATATGTTCGTTTAACCAGTAACAGAAAGCCCCTATGTAATTGGCATGCTTCATCCTATAAGAAACTACACTATTTGATGGCCGTACATTTTTTTCTCCTCTCATAGAATTGACTAAGTCGTGTAACAGTTTATCCTTTAATAGTTACAATAGCCATCATTTATCTCCACATCCCTGTCATTAACTGTACCAACAAAAAGATTTGACTATTAAGAATGTTGATGTTTTCTAATTTACGTTTAAAGCAAGGCTGATCCACAGCCATTCCCTTTTTAGCCTTTTATCATGCGATTGCTTTACATCGGCCAGCCAAATAACCACAAAACAAAGGCAAACATAATTCACTCTCATACAGAACATAGAACACAAAGTGGAAAAGTCATTAAAAGACAAACACTGAATGAATGCCATGGATTTTTCCAAGTTCAGTTTGGAAAACATAGCCATACTATAACACACTCTCACTCCCACCAACTCTACCTAGTCCGCCATTCTACTTTATGCATCTATCACAGACTTTTACATATAGAATTCACTATGTTCGCTCGATTATGGCCTGCACTACTATCGCACTGATTGTTGGAACATGTTAACGAATTCGTATATTGGGTTACATTCACATAGCTCTCTGGATATTCCATTGGTTGTGGGCGCCCGGCCACCAAAAGATATAGTGGCAAATGCAATTGCTATAAATTATATGACAAACACTCTTCCGTAGTCAGACTTAGACTAACATTTTGTAGGTTCTATTGATGTTTTCGTTTTTGTTTTTTCTCATTCGTTTGTGGTTCAATCGATATCGCTTCCTTGGAAAATTGGCAAAAGGTTTATCAATTTGTTGCAGAAAGAAAACAAAACATGTATGAGCTCGAGGAATGTAACAGATTTTTACTTCAATATTTGTTTCAAAATAGTGTAATAATTCTTTCGTCTAACCATAGGAACGTAAGCTGCTTTGTCTAGGAGGGAGTTTGGGTTAAGGAGAGGGAGTGCATGTGAATGTTTTATAGAGACACATGCGGTGTTGCAAATCTAAATGCTAAATAAATGGTTGTGGGCTATTCATGGTTGTGGATGAGTGTTGCCTTTGTCACATCAATGCATTGGCACTGCATTTAGAGTAAAGTTCAACCAAAAAAGGAATGTTTTTAATATTTTTAATATTTTTAATATTTTTAATATTTTTAATATTTTTAATATTTTTAATATTTTTAATATTTTTAATATTTTTAATATTTTTAATATTTTTAATATTTTTAATATTTTTAATATTTTTAATGCTTTTAATATTTTATACTTTTAATATTTTTAACATTTTTAATAGTTTTAATATTTTTAATATTTTTTATATTTTTAATATATGTAATATTTTTAATATTTTTCATAAATTTAATATTTTTAATATTTTTAATATTTTTTATATTTTTTAGTTTTTATTTATATTATTAAAAATTATTTTATTTTAAAATTTTTAATATATGTAATATTTTTGTTTATTTAATATATTTAATACTAGTGGGCCCGGCAATGCTTCGCTATTGCATATTAACTTGAAATATTTAGGTCTACAATGTACTTTGAAAACGGTACTTAAGCTCGACAATAATATGTTGTTTATTAACTTATATACTAATTTGAAGTAACTCCTTAACATGGAAGTTAACCAATTACTTTTTATTGTTGTAAATGTTAATAAAAAGTTCATTAGCAAAGTCATATCTATAGTGCCGGCATGTAGATTAAGTTTTTTCTGTATGTAGGGCGAAAAACCACTTCTATCACAAATCGGAAACAGACATTCCGCTAAGGATCAACATTTAATTTTTATTTTGATCTGTAGTAGCGGATACTATCTCTTTGGGCATAAAAAACACTTTTGTTATGCCTTCTCCGTCTATTGACCGCAAATGGACATTCAGTTTGAAGCTTCATGCCTTTAGCCATAAAAACTTCTTTTGTCATGTCTTCTTCTCACACGGATCAAGAATATTCCGAAATACTATTTTTGTATTGAACTCGTATTACCATTTTTTTTAGATAATTTGGTCACCAACGTTTGGCTTAACAAAGTGATGGTCTCACGCGCTGTATGGCATATTACACCATCGTGTTGGAACCATTCCTCGTTCAAATAATGTGCAATGACATGATAAATACAAAAAATCAATTGATCGTCCACTGACTCAAATTCTTCCACCAGTTAGATCTTATATAGATGTAGGCCAAGATCTTTCTTTAGCATTTTCAGAGACCGAGTTGCTGAGAAAGGCGTCGGTTCGATAAATTAGATGGATCCTTATATGCACCCTCAACTTCACAAAGGGGTAAGTATAGCGAACAGAACGTGCATTTTGAAAAAAATTTGCAAGATTTGTAAACGTTGTTCTTGTGTAGTTTTTACATGGTGATTTTCCAAAGTATAATAAAAGAATGTTTATCACACTTCATTAGTATGACAGCTAGATTTAAACTTATAACTATCAGAAGTTCTATACGTCAAAAAAATACCCCATACATATGTAGGTTATTTACAAATGTTTGCTAATGTTACCTCTGACATACTATAAAAATTTAAATTGTGCCCCAATAAAACAGGTGTTTTCCAGTATAGCTACAATGAATATTGCTTTATTTTTCTATATGTATGATTTATTACCGATTCGCTCTCCTGAAAAGTAAATGAAAAGTAACTGGTGTACGGACCATTATTTGATACAGCGCCTCGGCACTTTTTACTTATTAAGATCCAAATAGCCTGTTCATTAGGGCGGAAAAAAACGTGTCTAAAAAAACGTGGTAATCGTATACCAGTATCGAAATGTACGATGAATTCTTAGAAAATTTCACTTAGAAACTATATGTCAACAATCAATTCCTAGTTCGCGCTGAGAAGCATGAAGATTTCAGGTTGAGATATATTATTAGCAATTTTTCAGTTACATCAGACCTACCATTCCGATGTTTGGAGACCAAGACGAAGAGAATAGTATATTTTTGACATTGTTTCGGATCCCGCCCAATATTCTGAAATTTGATTTTTAAAAACTTAATTTCCGTATGCCAACTCTCAGAGGCCATAACTTTTTAACCACTACATAGGTTTGCTTCTGTAATACCTCATTTAGTTTGCTGGGAAATTAGTTTTACGCAGAAGGTCTCGAAAAATATATATCTGAAGTTTCTATCTGAAATCTTCATGCTTCCCAACGCGAGCTAGGAATTGATTTTAGATACAAAGTTTTCTGGTGAAATTTTCTTATAATTCATCGTAGATTCCGATTTCGGTTACGATTTTTGCGAATAAAAAAATAGGCCCACCTTACTGTTCATATCTCTAGGCGAACAGTAATATTCTCTGAAATTTTGACAGTTATAACTGTTTGTTTTAAAAAGAGTGTGGAACAGCCCATTTCCACCCTTACTGTAATTCATACTGCAAGCCCTTTTAATTTTCAAGTTGTATGGGTGGTGCCACGCCCCTTTATCAAATCACAACCAAATATAGCCTGGGACTATCAACAGGTCAACAGTACCACTTTGTATCAATCGATCTATTAGAAAAGCCGTTAGAGCGATTTTTGAAAAGAGGGTGTGGCACCGCCCACTTCCTCCCTGGATGTAATTAATACTTCTCCAACAACATATATACCAAATCTCATCTTCATACCTCTGATAGTTCATGAGATATAGCCCTATCGATTTTCAAGTTGTACGGGCGGTGCCACGCCCCTTTATCCAATCACAACCAAATATAGCCTGAGACTATCTACAGGTCAACAGTACCTCATGGTAAAATTTTTGTATCAATCGATCCATTAGAAAAGGCGTTAGAGCGATTTTTGAAAAGGGGGCGTGGTACCGCCCACTTCCATCCTGGCTGTAATTAATACTGCTCAAACAACATATATTCCAAATCTCTACTTCATACCTCTGATATTTCATGAAATATAGCCTTTTTAATTTTCAAGTTGTATGGGCGGTGCCACGCCCCTTTATCCAATTACAACCAAATGTAGTCAGGAACTATCTACAGGGCAACAGGTTCTCATGGTAAAATTTTTGTATCAATCGGTCTATTAGAAAGGCCGTCTGAGCGATATTTGAAAAAAGGGGCGTGGCGCCGCCCACTTTTTGAAAAAATAAAACCTTTTAAACCATCCGGAAGCTATAGCGAACAAACAAAAAAAATTTTGGAAATCGGTCCAGCCGTTTTCGAGTTTTAGCGAGACAACTGCACAGCAATTCATTTTTATATATAAGATTTTTAGTATTTTTATAAATTATTTCATTTTATATTTTTAAAATTTGTTATATTTTTAATATTTTTAATATGATATTCCCGACACATAGTGGCAGCATATTGCGAAATCTACCATACTGGGCTATAAAAGACCACGCTCAGACAAGCCCTGGTACGATGATAAAAGTCTCGAAATGTCTGAGGAAATGAATGCTGCATACAAGGCAAAACTGCAGCCAATGGTGACGGGTGAGGTGACGGAGCGTTATAATGAGAAGAGGACGGAGATGAAACGCATATTCAGGCGGAAAAAGCCAGGCGAAAGAGCCAGGATATCGAAAACTAGCGATATTGGGGTGAAGCCGAAAGTTCTACCAAAAGGTTAAAAGCAATGGTGTTGGTACAGGGATCCCCACTTATAAGGATTAAGACGGAAGTGTATGTACCAACTCTCGCGGGATTTTCCGTTTACCTACGCATACAAGGTCCTGTCTAGTGTATTATGTGAAAGACTTAAGTCCATTCTGGCGAACCTGATTGGACCCTATCGGTGTCGCTTTAGACCTGGCAAATCCACGACCGACCAGATATTCACACTAAGACAAATCCTGGAGAAGACCCAAGAAATGCAGATCGACACCTGCCGTCTGTTCGTCGACGACAAAGCTGCATTCGACAGTCCGATACGACAGGAACTGTTAAATGCTATTGCTGATTTTGGTATCCCCGCGACGCTAATACGACTTTGCGGGATGACTCTTACTGACACGAAGTCTTTAGTAAAAATTGGCAAAAATCTGACGGGGCCATTTTCTACCAAAAGAGGCTTGGAAAATCCACGACCGACCAGATATTCACACTAAGACAAATCCTGGAGAAGACTCAAGAAATGCAGATCGACACTTGCCGTCTGTTCGTCGACGACAAAGCTGCATTCGACAGTCCGATACGACAGGAACTATTAATGCTATTGCTGATTTTGGTATCCCCGCAAAGCTAATACGACTTTGCGGGATGACTCTTACTGACACGAAGTCTTTAGTGAAAATTGGCAAAAATCTGACAGAGCCATTTTCTACCAAAAGAGGCTTTAGACAAGGCGACAGTCTGTCTTGCGATCTCTTTAACTTCGTAATGGTGATGATCATGCGAAAGGTTGCAGTAAACAGGAATGGTACCATTTTCAACAAAAGTCACATGTGCTCGCGTATGTCGCTGATATATATATCATTGGCCGTGGATTGCGGGATGTTACTGCGGCTTTTTCGAACATTGGAAAGCAATCAGCTTAAGTGACTCTGGTGATAAATTGAGGATAAAACCAAGTTATTTGTTTTAACGAACAAAGAGTCCACTAGTCCGGGAAGCTGCGTGAACGTTGACTACTAGAACTTTGAAGTGGTATATGATTTTGTCTACCTTAGCTCCGTCATAATAACGTCAGGACGATTATTAATCGCAAACCGTTGCTACTATGCATTAAGCAAGCGATTTAATGACAAAACGCTCTCTCGAAAAACAAAGATCCAACTCTACCAGACTATGATCCTACCTGTCTTGCTCTACAGCGCAGAATACTTTGTAATGACGCAAGCGGGTCAATCTATTCTGGAAGCGTTCGAGAGAAAAAATACTTTGCAAAATATTTGGACCCATCATCGTTAACGGCGAGTATCGTCGTCGAATGAACCATGAGCTGTATGAACTGTACAACGATATTGACCTAGTGACACGTTGTAAGAATGGATAAAAATGTTTCAGCTCGAAAGGTTTTCATCTATAAACTCGGTTGCGGCGTAGAAGAGCTTGTGTGAATTATGTTGACATGAGGTCTTCGTTGATACCATTTTCGCACCAGTGTGTTTGGGCTTCACGATGGTTTCTTGAAGCTTTTAACACTTAAGGTAGTGATAATGAGTGGACAAGGCACATCTAAGGGTGCTGATGAGATAGTTTGGGAACTATCGAAATAGCTATCCGCACTGCCAGCTGTCAACATAGACAATTTCACACAACTCTTGTAAAACAAATTCTATTAGCAATAATAAAATAATCTTGAACTGAACGATGAAAACACATTCATTTTAAATATTTTTAACATTTTTAATACTTTTTAATATTTTTATTTGTCGATTAGTTGGTTTGCAGGCTTCTTTTCAGTAAAGAAAAGGATACTTTAGTTCCTATGAACTCACTGTTACCTATTGGGCGTTGGTGGTAACCCATTCAACCGATGCGTTCAGCATTCAGCGATGTCTTGTTGCGTGTTCTCCTCCGGGATGTGGTAGATTCCGTCGTCAGTTGATTGTGAGTTCGGCGTTTCGATCCAATCCTTTCAGTTGATGATTTTTACAAAAGTTGTTGATTCCTCCGATACTCTAGGATGCCATATCCAGTCTCTTTCTGTTATGGTATTTCTTCTTTCAACATTAGATTGCCAAAAAAAATGCTCGTCACAGGTAGATATAGAGCGAAGTGCCACGTGTTCAACGTCGCATTCTTACCGGCATGATCTCTGCCAGGCATGATCGTCCACTCTGTAGTTGCCCTCCAATCCGCTGTGTCCAGGTACCCACATATTTCTGAATATCTCGTTGAGAGATTTTCCGCAGCCACTGTTTTTTTTTGTGTTTCAGGACCTCAGTAAGTTTATCACCACTAGACTGTCCGTGAACAGGATAATATCCTCCGAACATCTGTCCGTGAACAGGATAATATCCTCCTTTGATACCTTTCTCATGTAAATCTCTTCCGCGGCTCGTTTACTAGCAACGAGCCTCGGGAAGCCTTGATCTTATGCCCACGCTTATATACGCGGAGTAGATACCGTAACCAATTCTATCACCCAGTTTGGGCTCGTCGGTAATGATGTTTAGTGGTCCATACATAGCGTTTTCATTCTTTGTCCGGAGGGCGTCCTGATTTCGTTGAGAATGTGTGATTTTTATCCGCTAAGCATGTAGTAAGTCGAAAGTGAAATATTGAGTTGGTTTAGGGTATCACGTGATATTTGGCCAAGACTGGATGGAAGACCACCACTATCGGAACGGGATAGGAGGTCCGTTTGACGACTAATTGGAGTAATCGCGGGACACTGCGACGTCAGAGCATTTACATCAAACTGGGAGACGACACAGGAGGATTACTGCAAGCTTTACGACGATGAGGAGAAAATTAAGACCATTGAGCATTTGTAATGCCATTGCCCAGCTTTTTATAGAAGAAGGAAGTAATTCCTCGGGAAATGGTTCTTTGATAGTCTCACTGAACTGTCGTCATTCAACATGGAGAATCTGGTAGAGTTTACTGATGGTTTGAGCTGGCCTAAGGGCAGAGGACCATAGTTTCCCCACGTAATCTAACTACTTGTATGTATAAAGTTGAAAGAAATAACACACCGGAATTATTTTTTAGCACTTTTATCACTTTTCCACTGTTCTATTCTTCTGAACTCTTTATTATATTGTAAAAAAATCTTCCCATTATATTTAACCTTTCTTAAATTAGGACAATCACAATGGACCATAATGGTCTCCGAGTGTTGTAATGGCTTGGTATTGTGCTGTGTTATTACATGTCCTCAACCTTTACCTAAACCTTGGATCCTTAAGTGTCCGATAGAGGAATCCCAATTTTCTATCTCGTTTTGTCAAATGACTGATTTAGGACCGGACCATTTGTTGCCTTAATCGCAGGAATCTTTTTCCGTTCTTCATTTAGTTGAAACATATAAATAAGATTGTTGAGTTTTATTTCTTTTTTGAGTGTTTACGCACTTTTACTACATTCACATAAAGAAAATTATTTTATGTTACTGACAATTCTATACTCTTGCATCTAAGAGTATTTGCCAGCTTACACTATTTCTTTACATCGTCCTGGTCCGTATATGATGGTGTTTATAGTTGCTGCTTGCAACTTTATAGATGATGTAGCAACTCTTGTTATTGGGAGTGTTTTAATTTTTATTTGAGTTGTACATCTTCTTATATATAAAATTCTCGTGTCACAATGTTAGTCTGCATACTCCTCCGAAACGGCTTGACCGATTCCTCTGAAATTTGGTAAGCATATTGGGTAGGTCTGAGAATCGGCTAACATCTATTTTTCATCACCCTAAATGTTAAGGGTGGTCCACCAGCGCCCGGTAGGTGGCGCTGGGGTGGGTTTATAATCAAAATTTGAACAAATGGACCAATTTAACTGAAATTCAGAATGTATGTTTGTTTGATCATCAGAAAAAATTGTATATACAAATGGAACCGGTAGGTGGCGTTTGGGTGTATTTTTAATCAAAATTTAAATGAATGGACCAATTTAACTGAAATTTAGTATGTATATTTGAGTGATCATGAGAACAAAGTTTCTGTATAACTGGACCCGGTAGGTGCCGCTAGGGTGGAATTATAATGAAAATTTTAACGAATTAAACAATTTGACTGAAATTTAGAATGTATATTTGTTATAATATGAGAAATTTTTTTCTGTATAAATGGACCCGCTGTTGAGTTGGCTGTAGTTGAATTATTTCGAAAATTTATATCGATTGTCCGACATTACTCAAACTTAACATGTATTTTTGGACATGAGAAAATGTTGGATGTATGTTTTTATTCAGTTGCCGGTGTTTAGATTATGATACACTTAATTTTTGCAATGTCATTTAGTCACCAGTGAGAACATTACATATATACATCTTTAAAACATCAATATTATTGAGAAGTCAATATATAAAAATGGATGTATATTTTAATGTCACCACTAATTGCGAGAACGGTTGAACCGATTTGTACCAAAATGTCAGTGAAAGTTGGTGATGGACTATAGATGGTCACCCAGACCACAAAACGGCTTAAGGTAGAATGGCGAACATTTGTATTGGCGCACTTCCTATAAAATTAAAGAGCTTCACAAAGTTGTTTTTCCCATATCAAACCTTAAGGCTACTAACCCGAAAATGAGAAAAACTGTTGCTATCACCCAGGCCAAACGTTTTATAGGGTTGTTGAGTCAAATGAAGGGATTTTTGAAAATTCGTACATGATAGCACTTTGCCCCTTTTTTTACCCCAAAAAGGGGCAAAGTGCTATCTGCTTAAAAATGTGGTTTTAGAATATATGCCTATTAATAAGTAAGTTTTCATCATATCATGGACGACACTGCCGATCTTTTTTATCAATTCTTACAATAATATATACAGTAGACTACGGATAAGTGCATATCGGTTTTCGCGCGACTTTTTGTGCACTTATGCGGTTTTTGCATTTATACAACACTCGGATAAGTGCACAACTATTGCATATATACAAACATTGCATAAGTGCACGATTATTGCATTTATACAAACATTACATTAGTTTTATTAATCTGTAACACCAGTTCAGTTTGGACGAAACTTTAAGAAAGTAATTAAATATAAAGCTGTTTAATGTTTTTATTTATATTTGGTTCACATTACATAACAGGTTTTTAATAAAAACTTATAAAATCAGTTCAGTTTAAGGTAAAAAAAAACACAAATTTATATTTCATTGTTTTAGTGTTTATCATATTTTATACAAAAAAAATTAAAAATATTCAGTTCTGTGCCAAAATAAGAGCTGTTAATGAATCATTGCAATCATATTTTGCAACATTGTTTTTTGCAAAATACATATACGTGTGCTGAAAAAGTCTGAAATCTGTTTTTGAACCGTGTTTTCTGCTCCAACCTTACATATTTTTTTTCCAGTTTCTCTAAATCATAATCTACATTTATGTAACATATTATGAGAGACTTGCATTTATGCATGCAAAGTTGTACTAAAAAAGTACTTTCAGGTTAGCAGAAGTTGTGCATTTATCCGATTTTTGCATTTATACGTGTTGCACTTATCCGTGTATTTTTGTATGTAAACGTATAAAAAAGGCTAATGGCTTCAAGTTCCAGTGCATTTATGCGGTTTTTGCATTTATGCGATGTGCACTTATCCGTATTTTACTGAAATAATCTTTTTGGTATATAAAGAACAAATTTGTCCGGAAAAATCTCGCTCTTTAAATTGAAATATATCTGAGGTCAAAGTAATTAACCAATCGTTATTAGATTTTAACTGTACTTAACATCTTTTACAATAACTTGGAGGCAGGACGAAGACTGCCGGGCCAGCTAGTATATATATATATAAAAGGCTTGGGTGACTGACTGATCACTCCCCAGTCCAAACGGCTAAAGCTAGAACCGTGAAATTTAGAATGTAGGTTCCTTTTATGACGTAGGCGCGCACTAAGACGGGATTTTTGGAAATTCGGACTGCAAAGGGGTAAAATGGGCGTGGCACCGCTCCATACAACTCAAATTTTTAAATGAATGTATCTTTTAAGCCACAATGGGTTCGAAGTCGAGATTTGGTACGCATATTGGACGTATAAGAAAAAATATTTTGTTTAAGGAAAGTGGGCGGTGCCACGCCCCTTTAAAAAAAATAGTTATATTGGCCAAATAAAAGGTCCGATTGTAATTATATTTTCTTTGTGTGATATTGTCCATAGGACCTTCGTCATAGGCTACATGGAAACATATTTAGACAAAGGGGCGTGGCACCGCCCACTCAAGCCTCAATTTCAATCGTTCATATCTCAAGAGCCATTAGAGGTATATAAATGAGATTTGCTACATATGTTACTGATACGAAGAGGAACCCGTCTCGATAAAAAAATGGGCGGTGCCACGCCCCATTTAAAAAATCGTTATCTGGGCGAAATAAATGGACCGATTGCAATGAAATTTGGACTGTGTAGTACTATCCGCAGGGTCTCTATCATAGGCTACATGAAAACATACCTAGACAAAAGGGCGTGGCACCGCCCACACAAACCAAAATTTGAATCGGTCATATTCCGCGAGCCATTAAAGGTATGAAGATGAGATTTGCTACATAAGTAAATGGTACATGGGGGATTACGTCCCGCTGGAAAATAGGCAGTGCCACGCCCCTTTTGAAACAATTGTTATGTCGGTCATATAAATAGAACGATTGTAATTACAATTTCGTATATTTCAAATTAGTTAACTAACTGATTGAGTGAAATGGCTGTAGATAGGATGATGAAATTTGGGTAGTTGTTCTCCTATTCGAGTAAACGTCAGCTAAGAATGGATTTTGGAAAATGCGTACTTTATGGTGTAAACATTACCAATAAGGGATAAACTCAGACGAATCGCGAATTGATATGGACATGCTCACTATCAAATTGGATTGAAAGTTTTTTTCGAAATCCGATATTTCTGGGTAAAAAATATCGAAAAGTGATGTAATTATGATCATTTTATGGGCTTGCTCCCTATGAAATTAGAACGAAGCAAGAAGGGTTTTAGAAATTCTTACCTTCTAGGGGTAAAAAGGGCGAATATGAATAAAACTGGTACTAAACGGCTAAAGGATAAGTCTTAAAAATTGAAGTGAATGTTTTAGTTGTACGATGTTAAGTAATTTTTCGAAATTCGTTCTTTAGTTGTAAAAATACTGAAAAGCAATAAAACTGGTACAATCGCCCAGACCAAATAACTAAAAGTAGAGCTGCGAATATGTATTTAGCATTGCTCCCTATAGAATTAGATACCCGCCACATGTATTAAAAAATTTGAACATTGGGGGGTGAGAAAGACCGAAAGGGGATATAACTGGTACCATCGCCCAGACCAAACGGCTAAAGCTATTATCGTATATGTGCATAGTTTTAGGGATAAAAGGGATTAAAGCGGTACAATCACTCAGACAAATGGGATAAAGCTACAATCACATAAATTTGTGTCCGTTCGTCTTATGAAACGCTTGCATTTTATTTGTATTGAAAACATTCTTAAGAAGTTTCATTGTAGGTACGGGTGAAGCAAAGCGAGCCGGGAAAGCTAGTACTGAATATAATGATGATCCTTGTCCAACATCTAGGACACTAAAGAACAATTTGTTTTGAACGACTTTGTTAATAGCTAAATTAAAAGAAGAGAGGTATGGCCGCTGCATTGATAAAAGAGTTGCACATTCTACCTATATTGCTGCTGCAGAATTTCAAGCTGTTGTCTCAGAACATCTGTCTTATTGTCTTTGGGTTATGCCATAATTACTACAGATTATTTTAATGTTAATTATTATACTATAAATGGGACCGGCCGTGTCATAGTGGTTAAAACAGGCGACTACAATACGGGAGATCCGTGGTTCGATTCCCGCCTCAAGTCATCTACATTTTGCTTTCATTGCCGGCCCTCTCAATGTTATACACCGAAGTTGCTCGCTGTATAAGTGTCGAGTCAATCGTCATGTCTAGTAAAAACTTCTAAAACAGTGACGTTCGCATTCGTCGATAAACAAGTAGGTGCCGTTTGGTGTGAAACTAAAATAGAAAGCGTGTTAACTCATATATTTATTCATCTATTTATCTATCTGAGAGTTTCTATATCTTTTACAAATTAATCAAACACTACCCACATACACTTATATGTAAGTGTGTAAAAGCACACCTATTACAATTGGCGATACACTGACGATGTCGCTGTTCTGACGTTATCTTTGTCACTGCTGCCTTTGACTTCTAATGCTTTTAATGTGTCTACAGATGCATTTTGGTGGATTTGTATCAATGCTATTTCTCAGCTCGAAACTCGACACTTCGCTTAAGCCAAAAGTAACTGCCAACATTAACGTTACAACAACAAAGACTGGTGCAACACGAAGTGTCATTACTGTTGCACACGAAAAAAACTGGCAATGGCATGGCAATGCTTGGTTGGTTCCCCCGCCTCGGTTATGCTGGCATGACAGTAAATTTTCTCATGTGTATCTTGTTTAGTGCTTATGGTGTGGAAATAAAGTAATAACAGAGGTAGGTATGATCAGTTGTTAAAAATTAGTGAAAATTTGTAAAAGGGTCTACAAATTGCAAAACAAGGAATTATAAATTTAAACATATTACAAAGGCTATGGGGATTGAAATAAAAAATAATAAATATAAGAACAAGATTTTTTGCTCAGCCTTTGTTTTTTCCAATTCAAAACTGTCGTATTTTTATAACTTTGTGGCTTTATCGCACAATATTGAAGCTTGTGGCTGACCATAGCATTACACAGTACAACACATGGTTTTGGGACTCAATTCTGAGAACTGCACGTGAAAGTAGCCACAAAAAAAAGAAGTTTTGCATCATTCGTTTTGTTAAGTTACATGCCATAATATTTTCAAATCTATTTGAAGTTAGTAAGTATCGTATTGCGAAATTAATCACGTTTTAGGCTCTTTCGTTTGACCTAATATAAATACTATATGGTGGCGTATGATTATCATAAGTAATATTCCACGTAAATCATACGCCACGGAGTACAACAGTTTTATTGTAACTGCTACAAAATAAATCCAGTTCAAAATCATTTGATGCATAGAAAAGTGAAATGATGCTTATCTATTGAAACGTTATATGAACAGATTAAAGGAATTGTAATTCATATTTTTTTTTAAATTTGTTTGAGCTAAATCGCACTAGTGGTTCTCGACGTGTAGAATTCCCCTATGCGATACTTACTAACTTCAAATTGATATTAAATTACTATGGCATATAACTTGACAAAACGAATGATGCAGAACTTCTTCTTCTTCTTCTTTTTCAAAGAACTGGAAAACGTTGTACTGTGTAAGTTGGCAAAGAAAGTCAGAAATTTGAACGACATTGCAAGAGTTATGTTAATTGAAAAAGGAAATATGTCCGAACTCTCATATAAATAAAATGTTTATATATACTTCCCTCATTTACACATGAAGAAAATAGAAATTGTGAAAGATCACCTCTTTAGCAGTTTCATTACTTTCCTGCTCATACTACCCCCATATAAATTCACTCTCTTGCATTTACCCATTCACACATGGTTGCCTGAGTAAGTCGCTATAGCTCTTGTATGACTCATTGTGGGGCCAGAGAGTAGTGCAAAAAACAACAACAGCGAATTCGTGATGCTTTTGCCACAGGTATATAGTCTTTGTTGTGCCACGATGGTTTTTGTGCTTTCCTCTATTATCCTGCAGCCTGTGTGTGTGTGCGTGATAATGTCATTTAGTCTGTCAGTCATTTAGGGTAAAAGCACATGAGTACTTTTTAAGGATATAATTGAAAAATTTCTTACTGCTGCTATTGAAAGAAATGAATCACACAAATGGGCGGAGGTGCTGTTGTGATCTCATGCCACCAACTGAAGTGTCATCTATTGCGGCGGCGGTGGTGAGGTGTTTGGCAAAAAACCTGTAATGCGAAAAGAACTCGCATAAAAGTATTTGCAGCGAGCTTTTACGAAAATTATTTAAATTTTTAAAGATGCTCCTAAAACTACTTTAATTAGCGTATAGAATCATATGCGGTTTATACATTCAGTAGATTTTGTTGATGTCTTCTCTCCCTTCCCTTTTTCCATCCAAGTACTTAAGGTTAATCTTAATGCTTTAACAGTCTTGCTATAAATAAGCTGCAAAACTAATCTTCTAAAATATGTGTGGCAAAGACTTAATTTTAACTGTTGCAGTTGACTGATTAAGGAAGTATAATTTCGTATACGGTTTGCATATACTCGTAAGTATGTCTCAGGTCAAATGCCATAGTTGTCATAAGTTTAAACTGCCCCCCCCCTGCCTTACCCTACTTTAAGCCATTGGTAGAAAATGTCAAAAGATGTCGCTCGCTATATCGCTATCGCCACCCACACACACACAACATTTAGTGTGGCGGCTCTCTGGCATTCACACGCCCAGACATAATTTAATTAATACAGATTTTTGTGGTCCTGTATGTCCTCCCCCTCAAACTAATGAAAAGTTTCACGATTTACATTAATCAATTAATGTTAAAGGTTACCTATAATTTAATCACTGAAACACTTTGCATACCCCTGCCTACATATTTGAGGGTAATCCAATTAGAGGCCAGGACACCAGCAGTCCATTGATATTACAAAGAACGACTCACTAAGTGGTTAAATTTTATAAGCGCGACATAAAAGCCAAACGCTAATGAATGGCATGTTCTTGAGGTTGATTTCGATAATAAGATAAGCAGCCAATTAAGGCGTTTGGCGCAAGTAAATTCAAACATATTAAAGTTTGTGTTTTAAAGGATGCTGATTTGCAATGAGGTGAAAATAAAGCCACATACAAACTTACATTAAAATTAATTAAAAAAATAGTTGTTGCTGAATAGTGCTCAAAATAGTTTAAAAAAAGTCTGTACACATAATTCTTAACAATTGCTATGCTTCAGAGGATAGCATTGGGACTCAATTCTGAGAACTGTACGTCAAAGTAGCCCCAAAAAGTAGAAGTTCTGCATCATTCGTTTTTTCTAGTTACATGACATAATAATTTAGTATTGATCTGAAGTTAGTAAGTATCATATAGGGGATATTTGTCACGTTTTAGGCTCTTTTGTTTGACATAACATATATACTATATGGTGGCGTATGATTATCGGGCGTATTGGGATCGGTCGTGGCATAGTGGTTAAAACACGCGACTGCCATGCGGTAGATCGCAGGTTCAAACCTGGCTCCAGTCGTCTTAAAAAATTGTTTCTTTCGTTGTCGGCTCCCCTCGAATGTTGTTGACAGCAACTTCGCAGTATAAAGTGTCGAGTCAGTCGGCGTGTCTAGCAAGAGCTTCTCAAACAGTGACGGTCGCATTCGTCGATAAACAAGTAGGTGCCGTTAGTTGTGTATCTGAAAATAGAAAGCGTGTTAATTCACAACAACGCGATAAGCTATCCCATACCTCATTCATGGGGTGCAAAGGAAAATTAAGTTTTTTTTATGATTATCATAAGTAATATTCCACGTAAATCATACGCCACGGAGGACAACAGTTTCATTGTAACTGCTACAAAATAAACCCAGTTTAAAATCATTTGATGAATGGTAAAGTGGAACTGTTGGTTATGTAAGGAAACGTTATATGAACAGATTAAAGGAATTGTGATTCTAGTGGTTCTCGAGTTATGTCAATCAAAAGAGCCTAAAACATGACAAATTCCTCTATACGATACTTACTACCTTCAAATCGATATTAAATTATTATGGCATGTAACTAGACAAAATGAATGATGCAGAACTTCTACTTTTTGGGGCTACTTTCACGTGCAGTTCTCATAATTGAGTCCCAAATCAGTGAGCTGAAAAATTTTGTACTATGTTAGTTTTATTTCTCCTTAATAATTGTTCTATAGTCACAATACAAAAAATCAAGGAGGTGCAAGTGAAAACTTTTCTTAACAATAAAAAAAAACTGCGAATATTTTAATATTGTATTATTTTATATTTGGAATACTTCATTATATATTTCTCTTCAATGTTCTTTTATGAACTTCATATCGTTGGCTTAGTTGTGCTGCATACCACATATACAGTTGACCATTAACATTTTCTACTAACAAAGGCAATAAACTATATGCCTGAATAGCATTCAATGAATACAGACATTTTTTTATGTAAAATTTAAGTTCCAATGCCAAAAAAAAATACTCCCCGCCGACACAAGAGTTATCTCTCAATGCCTTTGACAGTTTATGTAAATATCTATGTCTTTTGTCACCAGTATCTAAACAAATAATGCTCCCGATAAAGAAAAAAAGTTCTATGTTACGCATTTCCTTTGTTTCTGTCTACCAAAACTCTAAAAGTTAAAGAATATTTTGTTTTGACAGGATAAAAACACCTTATAAATTATTAAATCATTTCGTCTGCTACTATTCTATCCTTCTCAGACTTCTACTTGGTTGTTTTGGACTGTTTTGCTATTTCTTTAAGCAGTTTTTATACTACATAATCAAGTAGTTGGTCTACTATGACGACATAGAAAGAGTGTTATCATGAAGAAATCAGCTTAAAAGTGTGGAAAATTTGAATAACTTTAAGGATATTTTTTTGGATAAAAATGTTTTTTTTTTTTAAATTGACAGTCAATGTAGGGTAGCACGGTGGTTTTTATATGAATAATGCATAACATCGATAATGTTGTTTAACTTAAGGACATTTTACTGACATAAGTTGATGTAGACGCCTTACCATTTAGATGTTAGTAAAAAACAATTTTTCCCCTTTTGCATCCTATGAGTGAGATAAAGAAGGGCTCCTCAATTTTTGATTCGCCAACATTGGAATATTCTTACGTTGGAATCGCTTACAATCGACCAACTCATGGGACTGTTGATCAGTACATTGTTAGTACCACAAAATACCACCGATATGTTACTGATTCTTGCGTCTAGTGAATAAGTACAAAACTTAATTTAATTAAACTCTATTTTGGGGATCTCATACCCCACTTGCCATTAACAATAATGGGTCTACATATTTTGTGAAGTATGGCTCTCTCGAAGACTCCTACAATAGATTGATTTGATTGTGTCCGTATATAGGATTCTGCGCTGAAGTATAGCAAGACTACTAGGATCGCTTGCTTTGCACATAGTGGCAGTGCTTTGCGATCCATTCTCGTCTCTGGATATTCAGGACAACATTATTTATTTTTATGGTGGAACTAAGGTAGAGAAATTCATTTATCACTTTAATGTTATAGTTGTCAACGTTCACTTAAAGTCCCATACGAGTAGACTCATTAATCGTCGAAGCAAATGATTTCTGTTTGTTTTTATTTATAACCAGACCCACTTCTAGCGACAGCTTCTCAATGCTTGTAAAGGCTGCAGTAACATTCCGCAATCTCCGGCCAATGATATCTATATAATCGGCATGAGCGAGCAACATGTGCATTTTGTAATATATGATAGCTGTTGTGTTTATTGCAGCCTTCAGCATGGTCATCTTCATGAGGATGTTAAAAAGATCATATGACAGACTGTCACCGTGTCTAAAGTCTTGCGTGGTGGAATATTTACGATATTTCCTATTTTGTCTGAAAACTTTGGGTCGGTCAGTGTCATCTGGCAAAGTCGTTTAAGCTTTGTGGTGATACCAAACTCAGCCATAGCATCTAATATTTTCTATCGTATTGGACTGTCGAATTCAGCTTTGCAATTGACAAACAGTTGGTAAGTGTTGATTTGGATTTCTTTTCCAAGACTAGTGGTCTGTCGTGGATTTACTAGGTCTAAAGACGTACAAATAAGGTCCAGTTAGGTTCCCTAAGATGGGCTTTAGTCTTTCACATAATACATTCGACAGGACCTATTATGCGATGTGTAAATACTGATCCCTCCGTACGTGGTGCACACCCTTGAATCGCCTTTTTAAGCACAAGACATAGAATATTCAGATTCCAATCAACGGGTATGCCTTTCCGTAGGTAAATCGGCACTCTATTGGCAGCCAGCAGTGTAATTGCCATGTTGAATTATTTTTATATCAGCAGTAAGCAATCTTCTCTGTCCTCGATGATTGGCGTGATTTCGCCATTTGTACTGCCTTCTTGAAAGGGCAGAGTACAAAAACGGCGTTGTTCCTAATCAGAAGTTGAATTGATCAGGGAATATCGAGGAAAGTTTAAAGAGGGGTGTGTTATGCCCACTATGCGTGCTGTAACTCCATGGGTTATACTTTGGGGACTCAGTCCAAAGGTTAAAATGTTTCTGTATGCTGCGGTAGTCGGGCCAATTATTACTTATGGGTGTCTGGTTTGGTGAGACGGCCTAGATAAGTGTAGTTTATTTAAAATGCTCAGTGAGGTCTAAAGGATGTCTGCAATGGGTATAACAGGTGCTAAAAGGAGCACAAACCGCAAGCGGCTTTTTTGCCATTCGAAGATTCTCCAGCCTTTGGAAAATAACGTCTCTTTTTATTTGTCACCTCAAGAAACATGTGGATTTTCATAAAGTAAATCTTGAAATTCCCGAAAGAACGGAATATAATGACGGCAGCAATCCTTATGTTGATTCCATTTCTGTCTTTACCGACAGTTGGAAGATAGAACAGGGCACAGTTGCTGGTGTTTGGAGCAAATACCTGCAGCTACACATTTCAGGCTATATAATGAATACAGTGTTTTTCAGGCTGAGGTAGTGGCCATTCAGGAAGCATTGGCTGAAATTGATACCAGCAGACGGATAATCACCTGTAAATAAAATCGATCAATTCGATATTGTGAAAATTAAAGTTGGTGGGGGGGACTGTAAGGAGAAGTTGAATTGTCTAAAGGCTCTGGATTTCAGCCTTTGCTAGGTGCCAGGACATTCCGAGATTCCGGGCAATGAATCAGCAAACCTATTGGCCAGAAGAGGCTGTACTATGGCTGATCATGACTCCCTTGGAAAAAAGTTATCCCCACCCATTTGTTACCTTTTTGGCTTAATGGAGGATTGGGTTGTGGAAAACAGCCAGCAGCAGTTGGATCACCAGAATCGACTGATAACTGCTAGAACTCTGTGGCCCGAATACAGCAGATCGGCGTATATGGTTGGCTTGTGCAGAAGTGATCTGAGACTGGTCTAAGGATTTTTAACTGGCCAGTGCAATATCAGGCACCTGGCAGGAAAATGGGATAAATCCATACCGGACTATTGCTGTGTGTGTTGGGACAAGGAGGAGTCCGAGATGATAGTACATTATTTTGATAGCTGTGCTGCTTTGGTCCGAAGGAGGTTAAGATACTTAGGGGAGGTTATATAAAGGACCTAGTCTCACTCCTCTGAGAAGAAACTGCGCCTTCCATGGCTAACTCTTATCTTTTTTTGACATAACTAGAGAACCACCAGTCCAATTTAGCTGAAACAAATTTCAACAAATTAAGAATTACCATTCCTTTAATCTGTTTATATAACGTTTCCCTAAGCAACAGTTTAACTTTTCTATTCATCAAATGATTTTTAAATGGGATTATTTGGGACCGGTCGTGGCATAGTGGTTAGAACACGCGACACACAAGTTCAACTACTGGCTCAAGTCATCTAAAAAAAAAATTTTCTTTCATTGTCGGCTCCCCTCGAATGTTGTCGACAGCAACTTCGCAGTATTAGTGTCGAGTCAATCGGCGTGTCTAGTGAGAGCTTCTCAAACAGTGACGTTTGCATTCGTCGATGAACAAGTAGATGCCGTTAGTTGTGAATCTAAAAATAGAAAGCGTGTTAATTCACAACAAGGCTATCCCATACCTCATTCATGGGGTGTAAAGGGAAATTAGGTTTAAGTTAAGTTATTTGTAGCAGTTACAAAAAACTGTTATACTCCATGGCGTATGATTTACGTGGAATATTACTTATGATAAGGCGTGAAAAATTCCCCTATACGATACTTACTGACTTCAAATCTATATTAAATTATTATGGCATGTAACTTGACAAAACGAATGATGCAGAACTTCTTCTTTTTGGAACTACTTTTACGTGCAGTTCTTAGAATTGAGTCCCAAAATCATGTGTTGTAGTGTGTAATGGATCAGCCGATATCGGTGTGTAGTTTGATGTGGTTTTTACCAGAATACACGTGTCTACAACATATACCTAAAAAAACCCAAAAACAACGAACATATCAACTTTTCCTATAACAGTTTAGATTTAAGAGAAGGCTTTGTTAACACTTTAATGCTCTTCAAATCGTTCTTATTTTCATTTCCTTCTCAACCATTTTATATCAAAAGATCTTATCATCGCTCGACCCTAACCCAGATCATTGAACTTGAATATAAATACAAATTTGCATTCATCCTCCACAAATTAAAACTGTCGCAGTCAATGACCAACAGCAATGCATTTCAGAGATGACCCCAACTCTGTAAGCGTTTCATTTTCCAAACAAAATAAAAAATAATCGAACGGGAAAATCCACGAACATTTCAAACAATAATCCCTGCAAGTACAGTGAAAGGGGAAAGAGGGCTGCATGAATAATACAATAAATAAATTTATAAAATTTTATTATTTGTTATTGTTGTATAAATACAAAAACAGACATAAATGGAAACACGCACACACACAATTACAAGGCGCAACGGCTGTATCGGTATCAATGTCCGTTATCTGGTAGATTGACCAGTTTTTATGACCGAGTGAAAGTGTGTGTGTGTGTGTGGTGGCAGTGTTATTACAAAGTATTTGCCGGCCGCTTGAAGCTGAAAGCGACATTGGCAAATGCAACAGCAGCAGCAACAGCTATAGCTATGGCAATGACAAAAATGGATTGTCAGTATTGGACGAAGGATTAAGCCTTCGTCGACTTTATTATCTCAATTTTGTGTTCAACATTTACATAAAACGTTTTAAATGCAGACACAGATGTGACAAACAAATAATAATGAAACGACTGCTGCCGCCCTCTCGCGATTCCGCGAAAAGCCAAAGAATACGAATAGGAAAGGAAATTGCACAAAAAAATATGGCGACACAAGAACAGTATGGAAATTGATAATGTCAAAAAATATGAGTGAGATTGAAATTGCTGCGTGTATTAAGTAGGAGGACGAATTGTAGAGGAAATTGTTGTTGAACAAAGATGAACGTTTACGGAACAAAGTCATTTATAATTGTGAATAATTATGGAAGATGGTTTAAGGTTCAAAGCGACAAAACACAGCGAGTAACGGAATTTGTTAGTGTAACAAGGAAGTGGTAAAGCGAAGGTATTCTTTCGAATTTTGTGACAAATTTAAAGTCAACAATGTTAACATTCTAAATCAGTTTTCAAGGACGAAACAGACCTTGTCAAATAATCAATTAGAAAACTATTGAAATGTCCCTTTATTGTCTTTAATAAAGACCTTAGTAGTAACCTAAATTTTCAAAATTTTTATTTCCCCGAAATGCGGAAAATAATCTGTCTACCCTCCATACTCAGTGTCAATTATGCCGCTCGAAGGGTTCTGTATAAGGACCAGAAAAGATTGGGTTTCATTCCTAGAACAGATGAGTCATGGAGCGAAACTAGCACTGATACACTGGAGCTCCTTATGGGTATACATTTCAGGGCTTTTTAAATACAGACAATGCAGTCGGAAGTATGAGCCCACCCAAGCTGATCAACTACATATATGGACTTGGATGTTCTGAATAATATGGTGGATGACAAAAGGAGAAGTGGTCTATAAGTACTTTTGAGTCCTACATAATGCATGGTCCAGAAGGTGTAATACCTATCTGGCTGCAGGTCTCATTGTATGATATAACTCTGATTTTGGTGGACATCTTCAAGGCTTGTATACGGTATGTAATGTTTTAAAGAAACGCGGGAGGTTAAGATGTGTTTAATACCCAAGACGTGTAAACCAGTTCATGTCTCCCCTTGGAAGTCAGAAATTCGTATTATAAACAAACTGTGACACTATCGAAAATTAATGCCAAATCTTATATATAAAAATGAATTGCTGTGCAGTTGTCTCGCTAAAACTCAAAAACGGCTGGACCGATTTTCAAAATTTTTTTTTTGTTTTGTTCGCTATAGCTTCCGGATGGTTTAAAAGGTTTTATTTTTTCAAATAGTGGGCGGCGCCACGCCCCTTTTTTCAAATATCGCTCAGACGGCTTTTCTAATAGACCGATTGATACAAAA
>OZ035884.1:106744565-106984234 GCA_964034835.1 Muscina levida | reverse complement strand
GAGACCTTCTGCGCAAAACTAACTTCCCAGCAAACTAAATGAGGTATTACAGAACCAAATATATGTATTGGTTAAAAAGTTATGGCCTCTGAGAGTTGGCATACGGAAATTAAGTTTTTAAAAATCATTTTTCAGAATATTGGGCGGGATCCAAAACAATGTCAAAAATATGCTATTCTCTGAAAAAATAACTGAAAAATTGCTAGAAATATATCTCAACCTGAAATCTTCTTGCTTCTCAGCGCGAACTAGGAATTGATTGTAGACATATAGTTTCTAAGTGAATATTCTAAGAATTTATCGTACATTTCCATACTGGTATACGATTACCACATTTTTTTAGACGCGAACAAATTGTTCCGCCCTAATCAACAGGCTAATTGAAACTTAATAAGTAAAAAGTGCCGAGGCGCTGCCCACGCACTTCAATAGTTGAATTTATAAACTGTATCAAATAATGGTCCGTACACCAGTTACTTTTCATTTACTTTTCAGGAGAGCGAATCGGTAATAAATAATACATATAGAAAAATAAAGCAATATTCATTGTAGTTATACTGGAAAACACCTTTTGTTTTATTGGGGCACAATTTAAATTTTTATAGTATGTCAGAGGTAACATTAGCAAACATTTGTAAATAACCTATGTATGGGGTAATTTTTTTTTTTGACGTATAGAACTTCTGGTATTTATAAGTTTAAATCTAGCTGTCATACTAATGAAGTGTGATAGACTTTCTTTTAGTATACTTTGAAAAATCACCATGTAAAAACGGCTCCACGAAAAGCCCCCCAATGAAATAACGCCCAGGAAATAACACCCAATGAAATAAACCCCAAAAAATTGGAAATAACACCCAAAAACAGTGAATGAAATAACATCCAAAAATAAATGAAATAAACCCCAAAGCGAAAACGAAACAACCCCCAATATTTGGGAGTTATTTCATATGAAATAACACCCAATGATGAAAATGAAATAACTCCCAATGAAATAAACCCCATCAGCAACAAAAATGAAATTATGCCCAAAATTCATAAAAGTCAGTTTCACCAAGGATTTCATGAAGTGAATACGGACCATCAGCAAAATTATTGAAATGAATCGTGTGGATCGTAGATCGTTGTAGCCCTGCTCTATTTTTGCAGTTCGGAAGGCAATTTGCCTTTTACGTTTGGCCTTTACACAACCACCTCCAGTGTTTACAAGCAAATCAAACTCTCTGCTTTTATTGAACTAATCCTTTTGAAGAACTCTTACAAATTAATAAAATAATTACATTCTTAGTGTGTACTAATCGAATTTAGCATTTTGTTGATTTTCTATCCGTCAGTATGAACATAAATGGAAATATCTGTAAACATTCAAAAGATATTGTCATATATTCACAGGCTAAAAGTTTTCTAGTAAAAGGCCTATTTTAATATAATTATATATTTATAACCCCTAAAAACCAACAGCTTTAAAAATGAAATAACGCCCGAATAAAAAATGAAATAACACCCAAATTATTCACGATATGAAACAATCCCCAAATTTAAAAAATTGGTTGGGTTTTATTTCATTGGAGATTATTTCATAATTTGAAAACCCCGAATGAAGAATGAAATAATTCCCAAAGAAAAATGAAAAATGGCCCAAAAAAATTGGGAGTTATTTCATATGAAATAACACCCAAAAATGTATGAAAAAAATTTGGGTAATATTTCATTTCTCGTTTGGGCGTTATTTCATTGGGGGGCTTTTCGTGGAGCCTGTAAAAACTACACAAGAACAACTTTACAAACCTTGCAAATTTATTTTCAAAATGCACGTTCTGTTCGCTATACTTATGTACCCCTTTGTGAAGTTGAGGGTGCATATAATGATCCATCTGAGCAGCTTATAGAAGCCATCGACACTGTAGACGTAAGTGTGACAGGGGACTCGAATTTATCGAACCGACGCCTTTATCAGCAACTCGGTCTCTGCAAATGCTGAAGAAAGATCTTGGCCTACATCTATATAAGATCTAACTGGTGGAAGAATTTGAGCCAGTGGACGATCAATTGATTTTTTTTTATTTATCATGTCATTGCACATTATTTGAAGGAGAAATGGTTCCAACACGACGGTGTAATATGCCATACAGCGCGTGTGACCATCACTTTGTTAAGCCAAACGTTGGTGACCGAATTATCTCAAAAAATGGTAATATGAGTTCAATACAATAATAGTATTCCGGAATATTCTTGATCCGTGTGAGAAGAAGACATGACAAAAGAAGTTTTTATGGCTAAAGGCATGAAGCTTCAAACTGAATTATCATTTGCGGTCAATAGGCGGAGAAGGCATAATAAAAGTGTTTTTTATGCCCAAAGAGATAGTTAGTATCTGCTTCTACAGATCAAAATAATAATTAAATTTTGATCCTTAGCGGAATATCTGTTTCCGATTTGTGGAAGAAGTGGGTTTTCGCCCTACATGCAGAAAAAACTTAATCTACATCTCGGCACTATAGATATGACTCTGCTGATGAACTTTTTATTAGCATTTACAACAATAAAATGTAATTGGTTAAATTCCATATTAGGGAGTTACTTCAAATTAGTTATATAAGTTAATAAACTCAACATATTATTGTCGAGCTGTACCGTTTTCAAAGTACTTTGTAGACCTAAATGTGAAATATATTACAAGTTAATATGCAATAGCGAAGCATTGCCGGGCCCACTAGTTGAAATTAAATGTGAGTTGTTTCTCATCAATGTTTCTCAATCAATGTCATTTGAAAGTCATGTGTTTTGTGTTATTTTTCAACAATATTTTATGAAAACAAAAACTCACTGAAACAAAGTCCCCATTAGAAAAAAATAACTCCCCTCCCCCCCAACAACATGGAAGTCAAGCGTACTCAGTTTCTACATGAAAAACTAAATTTACCGCTTTTTATGATAACGAGTAAGTAATTGTAAATTGCAAGAAATTCGCATAAGACTTTATCAATTTCTATCTAATCCTCACCCCCATAGAGACCCGCCTCAAACAGCAGCCACAAAACGAGCAAATACACAGCTATATAAGCAAAACGACGCCTCATTATCTCTCAGCATGGCAGGAGGGTATTACGGCCCAGCAAGATTCCTATAATATACGTAAATCCCGCCATGTTCTTGGGGAATACAAAGCCACCACCAAATTTGCTCCCTGTGTGGTGCAACCAAAACTCGCTGCACTTTCCTCCAACAAGAGCCAATCATGGCAATTGCCACCCAATCGCTATGGACTGGAAAACAAACCATTTGCTGGAAGGGCTGGATTACGAGGAGCTTACTGGCGCAAACCGCATACAACAGTACCACATAAGACAACGGCAAGAAAACCCACATACAGACTGTATGATTTGCCTAGAGAAACAGAAAAAATGGACCGAATGTGTCATCGGCATAAAAGCCTATTTTTATCAAGTGAGTTCTGGAGGTGGAGGGAAGAAATGAACAGATGTTTTTATTATTTGTTCTCGTATACAGATGCTCGCGAGAGAAGACCTTCTTCTAGAGGCATGCTTGCGAATCCTTTGACGGTATATAGAGATCCTAGCGAGCCAGGACCAGGCACATACTCGCCTAGAAGGCCAGAAAGAACATATGATATGTAAGTAAAATACAATATTTTAGACTAAAATATTGTTGACTACCGGCAAAATACCAAAATATATCGAAACCAGTACAGAACTTTCAGTCAGGTAAACTGACTGATAAATACCATCACCCAATAACAATTCCTATTACAAGATAATTAATTACCAAATTTGATTATCCTCAAAGTGCCGGTTTAAAAATTATGGGAGAAATATTAATTTTCCAAACAAGGTCATTTTGTATGGGAGGTACCAGAGGGTGATCCGGTATAATCCATATTCCAAATTCGACTGTATTCAATATACTTACAAAAATATATGCATTTAAAACTATGGGGGTGAGTTCGGTCTTTTATATGGGAGGTACCAGAAGGGGTGCTTCAAATAGTTATGTTTTTTAAAGTTTTGCTCCCTATTACTAGATAAATTAATTGACCAATTTTCATTACCCCCCAAGTGTCCGTTTGGAAATTATGGGAGAAATATTAATTTTTCAAAAATAGGTAATTTTGTATGGGAGGTACCAGAAGTGGTGATCCGATATAATCCATTTTCATTCCAGATTTAAATTTTCATAACCGTACAAGTTACGCCAAATTTGTGTACTTTCAAAAAAGATATGTATGTTGGACTATGAGGGTGAATTCGGGCATTTGAATGGAAGGTACCAGAAGGGGTGCGTCAAATAGTAAGGTTTTCTGAGGTTTTGCTTCCTATCACAAGATAAATTAACCGACCAATTTTCATTATCCTCCAACTGTCCGTTTGGAAGTTAAGGGAGAAATATTAAATTTGCAAAAATAGGTCATTTTGCATGGGAGGTACCAGAAGGCGTGAACCGATATAGTTCATATTTATTCCTGAGTCCAGTTTTCATAAGCAAACATCATATGCAAAATTTGAGTGAATTCAGTTTACTTACAAAAAGATATGTATGTAAAACTATGAGGGTCAATTAGGTCATTTGTATGGGAGGTACCAGAAGGGGTATGGCAAAGGTTTCGGTTTTCTTAGGGTTTGTCTACTTTTGCAATATAAATAAACTTACCAAATTTAAATATCCTACGACCGTCCGTTTGGAAGTTATGAAAGAAATATAAATTATCCAAAAATAGGTAATTTTGAATGGGAGGTACCAGAAGGGGTGGGGCTATTTTGCCCATTTACAATCCCATAAGTTCGTTTTGGAAAATATTACTACTGGTACCGATCCGTTAAGGTTTACTCGAGTTATCCTGCTGACCAGCCATCCAGCCAGCCAGCCAGACAAACGGACATAGCTCAATCGTCTTAAAAAGTCCTGAAACGAATTTGGTCTTAAGATACTTGGGGTCTAACTCGTCTCCTTTAATGCGTTACACTTTTTTTCGTATCAAATGATATATACCCTCATCCCTAAGGGTGATGGTATAAAAATACAAAATATATAAAGTATCCTCCTACATTGTCGTAAAAAACCGAAAATCGACTTTAAAAGGACAGGAACCTCATTTCAAAGAGGATTACATTTACCCATTTCTCTGGATGTAAACGCTTAACAGAAACATAAGCAAGGTTCTCAAGCAAATATTGCGCTGATATTGCGCAAATAATGCAAATCATCTACATTCTTTAAAACTCTAGCCAGTAATACATAGTTTCTGACTTAATCAATCACCTGTCCCCTGCCGTTAAACCCATAAAGCAGAATCACTGTCCACCAATGTCCATCACTGCTGACTGCCATTATAGTGATAAGTCCCCATTTGCCATTTCACCAAAGACCCTCTAGCACATGCATTGAATTGCTTATATGAACAACTTACCAGAGTCTAACAACTTACAAGATTAATTTCAGACCCATCTTAAATGATAGCATCCACCGCGGTTGTTTTGTACCAACAAGTAAGATGGGAAGGTTCAGGTATTAGACGGTTTACACCCAAAACGTATTCGTCCGTATGATGTTGTTCATAATACTGGAATATTTTCCCATGATCGCTATTGCCACATCGCTTTGGTCTTTAGCGCTCCATAGATAGTTTGACACACTAGGTTAAGATAACGTCTCTTTCATCTGGTCCACCCAACGAAGTATTAGTCGACTCATCCTGCGCCGCCCATCGAGTTTATTGCCGAAGTATTTCGAACTGGAGCATTTCCATCTATTCGTACAACTTGTCCAAGCCACTGCTTTTGGTCTATTTGTACGCGCTCATGGGCCATGTGACCACGGTACTCGCCAATAACGATGATGGCTCCACATATTTTGCGAGGTATTTTTCTCTCGAACGCTTCCACAATAGATTGATCCGCTTGTATTGCTACCCAGGATTCTGCGCAGTAGAACAATACAGGTAGGACCAGTGTCCGGTAGAGTTAAATTTTTGTTCGTCGGGAAGCGAATTTGTCATTACATCGATTCTTTAGCGCATATTAGCAGCAGTTTGCGAGCAATACTCGTCTCTTGGTTTCCAGGCTGACATTATTATTTTTATTTACGCCGTAGCCTAGCCAAGGTAGACAAAATCATCCACCACTTCACAGTTGTAGTTATTAAAGTTCGTTGAATCAAATAGCTTGATTTGTCACAATTTATTACCAGACCCCACTTATGCCGACTGCTTCTCAATGCTTAAAAAGGCCTCAGTAACATTCCATAGGCCACGGCCAATGAAATCTATGTGTTCGGCATACGCGAGCCGCATGTGACTTTTGTTAAAAATGGCACCAGTCTTGTTTACTTTAGCCTTCCGCATTATAACCGCCTCTATGATGATAAAGATACCGCATATTTTCATTGAAGACTTGGTGTCAGTCAGTTTCATTCCGCAAAACCGTATCAGCTTCGCGGGGATATCTAACTCAGACATAGCATCTAATAATTTCAGTCTAAGCAGACTGTCGAATTCAGCTTTGTAATCTTAAAACGGGTGTCGATATTTTAATGTATTCTAAAAAGGATTTGCTGTAGTGTGAATATCTAGTCGGTCGTGGATTTACGAGTTCTAAGCTACACTGATAAGGTCCAATCATACTCGCTAGTATGTGCTTTAGGTTTCACATAACACACTAGACAGGACCTTGTATGCGATGGGTAAAAGGCTGATACCGCAATAGTTGGTACATACACTTGTATAGTCTTTCTTAAACACAGGACGTAGAACACTAAGATTTCAATCATCGGGCATGTATTCCTTGAGCCAAATTATAATTATGAGCTGGGGAATGATGATTGCCAGCTCATCGCTAACGGAATTTAAAATCTCTACCGGCAGTCCATCTGCTGCCGCAACTTTATAGTTTTGGCTCGGTGATGGAGAATTTACTCCGTCGCCAATGATTGGCGTGCTTTCGTCACTTATATTACCTTTGGAAACGAACAGAGTACGAAATTGTTTCCTTCAGAATTGCAACGTACTCTAAGTGTTAGTGATCAGATTTCCACCTCTGTCCATACAGCTGAGGATCACTATTTCAAAACCATTGCTTTTTACCTTTTGGTAGAAATTTCAGGCTTCACCTCCTTCGCTGTGATTTTACGATATCCTAGCTCTCTTTTCTTCTTCTATAGAATCGTTTTATCGTGTCGTCCTGCCTGTCCATCTCATTTTCTGTATGGCGGTGATGTCT
This sequence comes from Muscina levida, assembly GCA_964034835.1. Lineage (NCBI taxonomy): Eukaryota > Metazoa > Arthropoda > Insecta > Diptera > Muscidae > Muscina > Muscina levida. Next base: position 106,977,002 of record OZ035884.1, on the reverse strand, counting down.
GCCTTGTATTTGTCAAGGACATCCGCCAGTGGAATAGAGGACCCATCTCTGTAAAGAGCTCGGACATTCCAGGTCCATATCCTTACATCATGGTCCTTATAATTTTTGCGGGGGTCGTCAACATTTGGAATTACAATTCAATCTATTCAGATAACGTTTCCCTACATAAGCACCAGTTTAACTTTTCCATTCAACGAATGATTTTGAAATGGGTTTACTATTTTGTAGCAGTTACAATGAAACTGTTGTACCCCGTGCCGTATGATTTACATGGAATATTACTTATGATAATCATACGCCACCATATAGTATTTATGTTATGTCAAACAAAAGAGCAAAAAAGGAAACAAATTCCCCTATACGATACTTACTAACTTCAAATCGATATTAAATTAGTATGGCGTGTAACCTGACAAAACGAATGATGCAGAACTTCTTCTCTTTAGGGGTACTTTCACGTCCAGTTTACAGAATTGAGTCCCAAATCAATGAGCTGAAAAATGTTGAACTGCGTTATTGACCGTCTTTTATATTGACTTGTCTTTTATATTTTTTAAATATAGCCATTTTCACACGAATGCATAGCTTGTATTTATTTATCATCTCGTGATGCATTGTTTTTTTTCCTTAACAAAAAATCCTTTCTATATTCCTCTTTTCCCTTTTAGTCCCAAGCCTACCAGACCACTTCACCCTCATGTATTCTATCTCAAATCGGTGGTTCCCCTCAAACCGAATAGCATTCATCGCCCACACATCAGCTTCCTACCTGGTCCAGGACGATATGAAACACGTTACCGCAACATCTGTACTTGTTCCAGTAAACTAAAGTACCAACCGGAGTTAGATCTGATAATTGAACGTCAGATGCGTTTTAAGTTTCGTCGTATGCGCTACACAAAAATCAAAACCCATCTCTATTGTTCACCAGATTGGCGTCATGTTAGAGGTGCTGGCTTTCAGCATCTTTTCAAAGGCGGCAAACCTGAAGAGGCGGAAGCCATTAAAGCCACTGATGATTCCAAGGACAAAACTAAGCAACTTAAAATGTTTCATGATGCCAAATACATAAATATGGTGTGCCACCCTTCGCATGATTTGGGTTCCATACGCAAAGAGCCAATGCGTCAGTTACCCACACGCATCAAATTTGATCGCATGATGAAAGTGATATCACGCAAACAATTGAGAACTAATCGGAAGTTGGCTTTTGGCTCCAGTGTCGATCGTTGGAAAGATGATGAGCGACCACCGGTATTGACTAGTCAACAAATTAAACAATTGAAAGAGAAATTACCACCAGAAAGACGTATGCGTGATTATCCTGTTATGTCAAGGACAAGTGAAGAAATTGAGTCGAAACTATTTGAGGTGCCTGACTACATGCTGCCGAATTATATACCAAAATTGCGCAAACGTTTGTTTAAATTTCTGCCATTGCCTAAGGCGAAGATTTTAATAAGTGATGAGGATATAAGGCCAAAGGAGCCGGCCAAGCATGGCTACTATTTTAGGCCACTGGATGAGAAATTATTTTTTAAAGAAAAGAAAAATTGAAGTTCGAAAAATGTGAAGTGTGGAAATGGTATTAGAAGAGTTAATATTTTGTATTATGCTGTTTTTTTATACAGCAAATATAATATTTTTTGGAACTTTTACAAAATAAGCACTTTTTTCTAAATTATTTTTATTTCAAAGAATTTCTAAGGACTTCTCTATCTTAGGATGCCTTTGAACAACATTTCTAAAAATTTTACACACACATTTTTTGCGGGTAAAAAGTTATCACCTGCACATTGTGTGGCCTTCGGTTTGTTCTGCGAAATATCTTCAACCGATTTAGTTTGGTTTTGCTAAAGGCATTCATTCTCCACCATGTGGCCCTGACAACGAAATTCTGACTAAACTTAAACAATGCGTAGAAGTCAACATCTGAAGCTGAATTGCATTTCACAAGTATAAGGAGACAATATGATGAACGAGTATACTCGGTTTTACAATACAATTGCAAAAAAAAATAGTCACAGACAGTCAGTGAATCTGTGAGAACTTCAATACAGGACGTTGTAATCCTCGAAGGCTTCATTCGTCTGGGAACCTCGGAAGCTAACGTAACTGCACGCCACCTGGAACAACCCCCATAGCCGGCTTAAGAAACTCATGCATGTGAAAGACAGGTATGTCAACAATATCTACCCACACATGAAGCTGTGTATTCGTAAATATGTAGCTGCAATATATTCAAGAGTTTTAAGGCAACGAAGAGAACAAAAGATCCTCCGCAGGATATGGAAAAATTTAACTTCAACAGCAACAAACGGCGCACCATGCTGCATGCAACATCAGCAAAGTAAATATTGACTTGCCACTCTAAGGAAGGATGTAAAAGGAGATCCGTACAAAGTTGCCAAGGTAAAGCTTGTGCAAGGACAACACGCAAGAATGAAGATGAATGAATGTTCAAGCATATCTTAGCATTCTCATACACAGATGTTCGTGTGCGAGTGTGTGTATGTGCCTGGGTTTTCGTGGATTCGTAAGTAGTCGCATAATACCGTTATGTCTTTGAAAACTAACATGTCAAACATTGACTTTAAATGAAAACAATAACAGCAACAACAACGTTGCATAACAACCTAAGCAAATGCAACATGTCTTACCACTTCCTTGGTATGGAATACACAATTCCTTGTTAGACCGGAAATGATTGTTGCATATGCAGGTGTGTATGTCTACGATACTTCAACGAGATTTTGTCATGAAATCTTGGTGTGCTTCACTGAGTGCTTTTGCTGTACCACATTAAGATTTTTGATAAATTGACAAAGATGTAAAAGCAGTAGAAGTTTGTAATGTTTAGCTTTTTCTTTGTACTACCCCCTACTCCGCAATGCTTAAGTGACACAAATTGCTGATGTTTCCACTTCTCATAGGTCTATATATAATACACTTGCTTTGTTGTGCCAAATGACTTTGATGTTTTCTCTCCCCCCGTTCCCCTGCACCACTATAATGTAAACACTAATTTCATAAGCCGATTACTATGATACACTGAACGTGTATAGTGGTAGTAAGGGTAATTAAATTCAACGGCAACACTTGTAAGGGCTGCGATGGAAAAAAGGTGGGCTGATTTGTTAAACTTTATTACATTCACGTGGTGAAACCGCAAAATTGATAACAATGTCATGATCTTGTTTTTCGGGGGAAAATTAATGTTGAAATTAGCTTATAGTTTGAGTTAGTAAATATATAAAATAAGAAACATTTTACTGAATTGAATGAATTTAACGAAATTAATGAATTTTATGAATTTAATGAATGAATTGAATTTAATGAATTTAATCAATTTAATTAATTTAATGAATTTAATCAATTTAATGAATTTAGTGAATTTAATGAATTTAATGACTTTAATGAATTTAATGAATTTAATGAATTTAGTGAATTTAATGAATTTAATGAATTTGATAAATTTAATGAATTTAATGAATTTAAGGAGTTTAATGAATTTAATCAATTTTATGAATTTAATGAATTTAATGAATTTATTGAATTTAATGAATATAATGAATTTAATGAATTTAATGAATTTAATGAATTTAATGAATTTAATGAATTTAAAGAATTTAATGAATTTAATGAATTTAAAGGATTTAATGAATTTAATGAATTTAATGAATTTAATGAATTTAAATGTTTAATGAATTTAATGAATTTAGTGAATTTAATGAATTTATTGAATTTAATGAATTTAATGAATTTAATGTATTAAATGAATTTAATAAATTTAATGAATTTAATGAATTTAATGAATTTAATAAATTTAATGAATTGAATGAATTAAATGAATTTAATGAATTTAATGAATTTTGGGAATTTAATGAATTTAATGAATTTAATGAATTTAATCAGTTTAATGAATTTAATGAATTTAATGATTTAATGAATTTAATGAATTTAATGAATTTAATGAATTTAATGAATTTAATGAATTTAATGAATTTAATGAATTTAATGAATTTAATGAATTTAATGAATTTAATGAATTTAATGAATTTAATGAATTTAATGAATTTAATGAATTTAGTGAATTTAATGAAGTAAATGAATTTAATGAATTAAATTAATTAAATGAATTTAATGAATTTAATCAGTTTAATGAATTTAATGAAGTAAATGAATTTAGTGAATTTAATGAAGTAAATGAATTTAATGAATTAAATTAATTAAATGAATTTAATGAATTTAATCAGTTTAATGAATTTAATGAATTTAATGATTTAATGAATTTAATGAATTTAATGAATTTAATGAATTTAATGAATTTAATGAATTTAATGAATTTAATGAATTTAATGAATTTAATGAATTTAATGAATTTAATGAATTTAATGAATTTAATGAATTTAATGAATTTAATGAATTTAATGAATTTAATGAATTTAATGAATTTAATGAATTTAATGAATTTAATGAATTTAATGAATTTAATGAATTTAATGAATTTAATGAATTTAATGAATTTAATGAATTTAATGAATTTAATGAATTTAATGAATTTAATGAATTTAATGAATTTAATGAATTTAATAAATTTAATGAATTTAATGAATTTAATGAATTTAATGAATTTAATGAATTTAATGAATTTAATGAATTTAATGAATTTAATGAATTTAATGAATTTAATGAATTTAATTAATTTAATGAATTTAATGAATTTAATGAATTTAATGAATTTAATGAATTTAATGAATTTAATGAATTTAATGAATTTAATGAATTTAATGAATTTAATGAATTTAATGAATTTAATGAATTTAATGAATTTAATGAATTTAATGAATTTAATGAATTTAATGAATTTAATGAATTTAATGAACGAATTTTATGAATTTAATGAATTTAATGAATTTAATGAATTTAATGAATTTAATGAATTTAATGAATTTAATGAATTTAATGAATTTAATGAATTTAATGAATTTAATGAATTTAATGAATTTAATGAATTTAATGAATTTAATGAATTTAATGAATTTAATGAATTTAATGAATTTAATGAATTTAATGAATTTAATGAATTTAATAAATTTAATGAATTTAATGAATTTAATGAATTTAATGAATTTAATGAATTTAATGAATTTAATGAATTTAATGAATTTAATGAATTTAATGAATTTAATGAATTTAATGAATTTAATGAATTTAATGAATTTAATGAATTTAATTAATTTAATGAATTTAATGAATTTAATGAATTTAATGAATTTAATGAATTTAATGAATTTAATGAATTTAATGAATTTAATGAATTTAATGAATTTAATGAATTTAATGAATTTAATCAATTTAATGAATTTAGTGAATTTAATGAATTTAATGAATTTAATGAATTTAATGAATTTATGAATTTAATGAATTTAATGAATTTAATGAATTTAATGAATTTAATGAATTTAATGAATTTAATGAATTTAATGAATTAATGAATTTAATGAATTTAATGAATTTAATGAATTTAATGAATTTAATGAATTTAATGAATTTAATGAATTTAATGAATTTAATGAATTTAATGAATTTAATGAATTTAATGAATTTAATGAATTTAATCAATTTTATAAATTTAATGAATTTAATGAATTTAATGAATTTAATGAATTTAATGAATTTTATGAATTTTATGAATTTAATGAATTTAATGAATTTAATGAATTTAATGAATTTAATGAATTTAATGAATTTAATGAATTTAATGCATTTAATGAATTTAATGAATTTAATGAATTTAATGAATTTAATGAATTTAATGAATTTAATGAATTTAATGAATTTAATGAATTTAATGAATTTAATGAATTTAATGAATTTAATGAATTTAATGAATTTAATGAATTTAATGAATTTAATGAATTTAATGAATTTAATGAATTTAATGAATTTAATGAATTTAATGAATTTAATGAATTTAATGAATTTAATGAATTTAATGAATTAATAAATTTAATGAATTTAATGAATGAATTGAATTTAATGAATTTAATCAATTTAATGAATTTAATCAATTTAGTGAATTTAATGAATTTAATGACTTTAATGAATTTAATGAATTTAGTGAATTTAATGTATTTAATGAATTTAATGAATTTAATGAATTTAATGAATTTAATGAATTTAATGAATTTAAGGAGTTTAATGAATTTAATCAATTTAATGAATTTAATGAATTTAATGAATTTAATGAATTTAATGAATTTAATGAATTTAATGAATTTAATGAATTTAATGAATTTAATGAATTTAATGAATTTAATGAATTTAATGAATTTAATGAATTTAATGAATTTAATGAATTTAATGAATTTAATGAATTTAATGAATTTAATGAATTTAATGAATTTAATGAATTTAATGAATTTAATGAATTTAATGAATTTAATGAATTTAATGAATTTAATGAATTTAATGAATTTAATGAATTTAATGAATTTAATGAATTTAATGAATTAAATGAATTTAATGAATTTAATGAATTTAATGAATTTAATGAATTTAATGAATTTAATGAATTTTATGAATTTTATGAATTTATTAAATTAAATGAATTTAATGTATTATATGAATTTAATGAATTTAATGAATTTAATGAATTTAATGAATTTAATGAATTTAACGAATTTTATGAATTTTGTGAATTTAATGAATTTTATGAATTTATAAAATTAAATGAATTTAATGAATTTAATGTATTATATGAATTTAATGAATTAAATGAATGTAATGAATTAAATGAATTTAATGAATTTAATGAATTTAGTGAATTTAATGAAATTAATGAATTTAATGAATTTAATGAATTTAATGAATTTAATGAATTTAATGAATTTAATGAATTTAATGAATTTAATGAATTTAATGAATTTAATGAATTTAATGAATTTAATGAATTTAATGAATTTAATGAATTTAATGAATTTAATGATGAATTTTACGACAGGTATTTTCTTGCATATTTATCTAACCTTACTTTCATATTTTGCTGAAATGTTCATTGATTTCTCTGATGCTATCTTCTTAGCCACCATTAAGGTTAATTCTGCACAACCGCCAGCATTTCGTTCACATTCATTTCAACTCCTTGAAATTTGCATATCCTTTTCTTGGCCGTCACTACAATTTCTTAAAACTGAATATGTTCATCAATAACATGCCCGGAATAAGTTAAACCCAGTCAATCCATCACTTCCACTACACTTAATATGTTAATTTGTAAGCATTCATTTATACGTTTCGTTTTTTATTTTTGCAATCATTTTGGAGCCTGCAGTGCCTGACTACCATCGAGCCAGTTATAGTCGAACATGATTGCCAGCAATTATTAATTATCTTGAAGAGTCAATTCTCTCTGACTTCCAGTCCGTTTTTTTTTTCTTTTTCTCTCTCTCCTTGTTTTCAGATCCAGACACTTCATCGATAATTAACTAATAAAAAAAATTACGAAAATAACGCTTACAGTTCCGGCATAAAAAAACATAAGTCGCAGCTGATAAAGCATATGAAAAAGTATATGCAATAAGGATAATGCGAGCAAAAAAATATGGCCAAAGAGAAAAATGCATTCGAAGGAAATCAATTCATATCGAAAATAATTAAAAGCCAAGATGAAAAAAAATTACAGCATAAGGAAAACAGAATCAATTCATGATATTCTCAATATTAAGTGAAGCAGCTGGGGAAAAAAGTTTTAAAGAAAAAAAAAAAATACGAAAAAAAACCGTAAGAAAATCATTATTCAAAACAACAACTACCATCAAGGATAACCGGAAGAATAAGTGAGTGCGACCAGGACAAAAAATAAATCGAAGAGCAAAACTAAAGATTTCATTCTCTTCTCAACTTAACGTTATGCAAAGAAACGTTTAATTAAAAATCAGTTTCATGCAAATTTTACGACATTTTGCTTTTGCTGCTGCTCTGAAGATAGATGAAAAAAATGTAAAAACAAATGAGTAGCTCTATTGTGCAACTCTAGAATTGTTAACCAACAGTGCTGGTGGTAGCGGTGGTAAGGCTAGGGAGGTGGCTTTTGAAAACCTCAAAGACTGAGATGTACAACCTGGTGATATGTGGTGATAAAGTGAGATTCAGAACGGTCAGTTTGTACGGGGAGTACAAGTTCGTTTTTCTTTTTTTAAGTAAGGATTATATTAACTAATGATTTTCTTATTTTTATCTGCTGCTCGAGAAGTAGTATAGTAAGATGATATCTTGCAATGTACACATTTGTTTGATCTTCTGGATACTTTTAATAAACATAAGTTTCGAAATCATGTCTTTCTTCGACGACGGAGTTATTTACCTACCAGTGAGCGAAAACGAGATCAGCATAGCAATTAAACGGCTTAAAACAATAAAGATAGGGGAGCCAAAGAACTGCAGTCAGAGCATTTTAAGGCCGGCTGCGATGAGCTGGCAACGTTCATGCACCAACTTATAATCACGATTTGGCTAAATGAATGCCTGCCCCCTGATTGGAAACTAAGTGTCATATGTCCAGTGCTTAAGAGAGGCGATTCAAGAGTGTGTACCAAATATCGCGGGATCAGCCTTTAACGCATCGCAAACGGTCCTATCTGGTGTGTTATGTGAAAGTCTAAAGCCCACCCTAGCGAACATGATTGGACCTTATGTCTTACTATGACAAATGCCAAAAAAAAAATGCAGATCGACATTCACCATCTGTTAATCGATTACAAATCTGCATTCGACAGTCCGATACACCAGAAGTTACTAGATGCTACTGTTGTGTTTGGTATCTCTGCGAAGCTGATACGACTTTGCGAAATGACACTTAAATAAATAGGCAAAATTAAATGAATGCAGTAAAAAGGACTAATACCTTATTTAACAAAAGTCACATGTTGCTCTCGTATGCCGATGATGCAGATACCATTGACCGAGTATTGCGGGATGTTACTGCGGCCTTTTCGAGCATTGAGAAGCATTCAGCAGAAGTGGGTTTGTTCATACATGAGGACTAAACGAAGTTATTTGTTTCAACGAACAAAGAGTCTACTCGTTTGGGACGCTTAGTGAACATTGACAATATAATTTTGAAATGTAATATGATTGGGTCTACCTCTACCGTAAACAAAAGAATAAACGTCAGCCTAGAAAAGAAGAGAGTATTGATCGCAAACAGCTGCTACTAAGTGCTCATTAAGCGAGATAATAACTTTTGACGCACAAAGATGCAACATTACCAGACACTGATCCTATGCGAATGGATGCTCTTGATTTAACGGTCCTCGACAATAGGCTGGATGTGCCGCAGGATGGAGCGACCAAAACGATCTGGGATTGTAACGTACCATCTAAGGACCGCAAAACACCAAAGCCCTCTTTGAAATGTCCGTTGTTTGCCCTAATGGGCCCAAGACTTATCTACAACCATTTTTTTGGTGTTAAGTACATTCTTACTCATGTGCCAAAAAATATTTGGCTCATCTATGAACAATATGAAATAAAAGTTGAAGAAGTAAGTAGTGGGCCCGGCAATTCTTCTGCCGAGTACTATCTGTGTACCAAATTTAATTTCTCAAGAGAAATAAAAAATAGTTTTGCCATCCTTTTGTCAGGGTATCGACGATATGTAATAGTCAAATATTCGTATGTGGGCGGCACTTTGAACCTTTTTGCAAACTTGATTCCAAATATCATGTTCATATTTCTAAGGCAACTGACTGTTATTCATACTGTTTAGACAACATATAAACCAAATCTCATATTGATACCTTTGATTTTGCATGAGATATAGGCATTTTTAATTTCGAGTTGTATGGGTGGTGCCACTCCCCTTTATCCAACCACAGTCATGCATAGCCAAGGACTATCAGGATATCAGTACCATATTGTGAATTTGCATAACCATCGGTCTATTACACAGTACAACACATGATTTTGGGACTCAATTCTGAGAACTGCACGTTACATGTCGTGACATGCCAAAATAATTTAATATTGATTTGAAGTTAGAAAGAATCGTATAGTGGAATTTATCATGTTTTAGGCTCTTCTGTACAACATACAACAAGGTGACGCATGATTATCATAAGTAATATTACACGTAAGTTATACGCCACGGAGTACCACAGTTTTATTGTAACTGCTACAAAATAATCCCAGTTCAAAATCATTTGATGAATGGAAAAGTGAAACTGTTGCTTTTTTAGGGAAACGTTTTATAAACAAATTATAATTTTTTTTTAAATTTGTTTCACCTAAATGGGACTAGCGGTTCTCGAGTTATGTCAAACAAAGGATCCTAAAACGTTACAAATTCCCCATTACGATTCTTAAAAACTTCAAATGGATATTAAATTGTAATGGCATGTAACTTGACAAAACGAATGATGCAGAACTTTTTCTTTTTGGGGCTACTTTCACGCACAGAATTGAGTCCCAAATCAATGAGCTAAAAAATGTTTTAGTGTGTTAGTAAAGCCGTCAGTGTGATTTTTTAAAACTGGGCGTGTCACCACCCATTTAAGAATTAGGCATATATATTAAATATCATCTTCATATCTCTCATAGTTCAAGAGATACAGCCGTTTCAAGTTGTATGTCACTGATCCCATCCCGGCACTTTTTTATTGGATAACGAATTTTACTGCCAAATGCATTCGCACTTTTTTCAAGGCGATTGGTGAAATAGTCCTCCATATAATGCCTTTTCAAAAATAGGGTGCTATTGGCTTGGCCACGCCCACTTGATAAGTTATGGTATGTTTGAAAATTTATTATACCATTCTACGAAATTGCGAAATTGTCTTTGATGGTTTCACACCTCTGCTCCCTTTAGAAGTACACTGCTTCTAAGATTCTTATGCACTCAACCATTCAACATTGTAAAGCTAATTACTTTGAATGGTTAAGCTGGGAGCCGTTATTACCATCACCACTGCTGACTGCATCGGTACTTGCACAAGGTTAGCAGAGCATTGGTTGTTTCCGACACAACAGGAGAAGATTATCAGCGCTATAATATCGCCATCTTAAGGGCATAATAATATGTACTCTTGTGCTCTCTTGCAAGTGCAACCAACACACGCTAAGTTCTTACTACATACAATGCAGTGCAAAAAGCATTTCCAATGCTAACAACATTTGACTGGAGGTAGAATGATAATGATGGGAATAGACAAAGTTAATGAAAGACACACACACTGATGCATTAACTTTGCGATGGCGAATGTCTTTTGTTTGAACATAATTTACAGAGATGAGGAAAAGTGAAGTTGGTTATAGGAAAGAGAATTGTTTATAAAAGTTTTAAATTTTGAAAGGAAACTAATTTCAAGATTTTGTTAATAGAAATAAAGGATATTTCTGAAAAAAGATTATTTTGTATGTAAAGTTTATTATTCATATTTTAGGAAACGTTAGTTAAAGCTATTACCTATTAAAGTATATTTTTACTTCAAAACACAGAATTTTGTTTCACTTTCTTTATAATTTAGTTTTTTTTCTGTTTAATTTTCCCTCATTTCTTTATTACAGTGTACAACCACCACTACTGATACACATCCCACGTCAGTTAATATTTTGTTGTTTTCTTTCTTTTGTATTAAGAATTCATTCTCGCGCAGCATAGTTTTCATCTTATTTGAATGTAAATGAATACTTAAATAGATTATGAAAATAAATATTAGCACAAAAACAAAAACGCTCACAAGTATACACCAACATATACAAGTCGACAGTAATACAAAAAATACTCTCTTCTTCGTGGCCGATAGGACTAGAGGGGACGATAATAGTTAGCCAAAGTAGTAGTAGTCATTGTAGTAGCAGCAAACGTGAAGAGCAGCAAAAGAAAAAACACACACACAAAACTTTATGAAAAACTATTAAAAATGAAAGCATTTTCTCATTAAGTTCATTATCAGTGAGTCAACGTGGGCAAAATGAAGAAAACGCGTTGCATCCATGAAATCATACCGTCCAGCAGCAATCTCCGCAACGAAGAAAATTAATGATAACTTAAAAGAGGGGAAATTAATTAATTTGAATGTTGATGAGTTGTGATGCGGGCATAGCGCGAAAATGCGCAGATCTTTCCTCTGCATACACTCGTATCGTATCATTATTATGGTTGTGCAAATCTTGTCGAGATAAGTTTTAAGTGATTTTAATGCAATCCATGAATTTATTTCAAATTAATATGAAAATTAATTGATGCAGTTTTGCAACTGCAGCTTGGCAAAGTTGGTGGGGGGAGATACTTAAATGATTGCATTAAATATGTAAATATGTATGCAATGTTGGACAGGTATGGAAAGCATCGTATTGCGGCGGAAGTGTGTTGTGTTTTTTGGCTATTTCTTAGGTAAAACATGTTACTTCCCTTTGAGCTATGTATGTAGGGAAAATTTTCCAAAAATTTTTTCCGTTATTATTTTGTATGTAAAGAAGGTAACATTTCCTAACGGCACCTACTTGTTTATCGACGAATGCGAACGTCACTGTTTTGAGAAGCTCTTACTAGACACGACGATTGAATCGACGTTTAATACTGCGAAGTTGCTGTCAAACAACATTCGAGGGGAGCCGACAATGAAAGAAAATTTAATTTTTTTTATTTTTTTCTTTTAAGATAACTGGAGCCAGGTTTAAACCTGCGATCTCCCGCATGATAGTCGCGTGTTCTAACCACTATGCCACGGCCGGTCCTTTATTAGTTAATATTAAAAACGATTCAAATTTATGTATGTTTAACTCAAATATATTTATACCCTTCAACATGGGTCCGAACGGAGAATAGAGTATATTCATTTGGTTCTTCCATTTGAAACGCCCATAAGAAGGTGTGGAAGGCATGACAATCCCTATTAATATTATAAATTTGAATGTTTGTCTGTTTGTTTGTGTGTTTATTTTCTGTGGAAATTGCCGTAGGCTATATATTTTTTATTTAGTTGACCATATGGGCGGAGTGGGCATGGCAAACCATTTTTTAGAGCTAGAAAGATAAAATTTGATAACCAAATAGTACTCGGCAATTGTAATATGAATATGCAGATGAAATTTCAATTTTTAATCAGTGGGCGGAGTGGGCGTGTCAACACCTTTTTTAGAGTTAGAAATATAAAATTTAATACCCAGATTGTACTCGGCAACAGTTATATGAATATGCAAACGAAATTTTAATTTTGGATTAGTAGGCGGATTGGGCGTGCCAAAACCGTTTTTAGAGCTTAAAAGATAACATTTGATACCCAATTAGTACTTGGCAAATGTAATACAAATATGCAGATGAAATTTTAATTTTCGATCAGTGGGTGGAGTGGGCGTGGCAAAACTGTATTATGGCCCTAAAGAAATTAAATTTGACACCCAGATAGAACACGGTAACAAGAATATGAATATTCAAACGACATTTTAATTTTGGATCAGTGTGTTTAGTGAGGGTGTGTGAATAAGCTCCAGATAGTTACAATTTGGTACAAAGATAGTACTCGGCATTTCAGGTTCAAATATTCAGACGAAAGTATTCTTAAAAGGAGGGCGTGTGGGAGGGGCCGAGGCAAATAGAGCGACAATATTTAATACGCAGATAAAATTCGATACCAAAAGTACAATAACATTTAACAAAAAATAAATTTATTGCACTAAAAGGTAAAATGTATTGTATCAAAGAGTACTTCTATTGTACATTTATTGTAACGCGAAGTACATTTATGGTTTCAAAAAGTACTTCATTGGTACAAAAAAGTACAATTTGTTTTACCAAAAAGTAAAATTTATTGAACACAAAAAGAACAATTAATTGTAACACAGATAAACTTTTTGTTACCAAGAAGTACTAAGTACTAAATGTCCTAATAATTACTTTTACTGTACACAGTTAATGCACCTTAATTGTACACAATTAAAGTACTTTTATTGTACAGACATTTGCAGATGACATTTTAATTTTGGGTCAGTGGGCGGAGGGGGCTTCGCCAAGATGTAAAGATGCCTGTCTGTCTGCCTGTACCCTCGATTACAGACGTAGCCTAAAAGATTCAAGCTTCTACTGTCAAAACGCAGGTTAAGTTGCAAAATGTGCGTGATCGGTCAAAAACAACTTCCACCTCCCTTACACTATTCCCCTTTTTGTGATCTGTCCCTGGGATTACAGCCGTAGTGTAAGTGATATCGAGCTAAAACTTTATACTCGTATGCTATGCAAGCATATGTATGTCCTCAAAGTGGAGATTGAGTTCTAACATGAGCAAAATCGGTCAAAAGTATTCCCTCCTTCAATACAAATTGCCCCTCTTTTGGAGTCTACCCCTGCGATTACAGTCGTAGTTTCAGAGCTATCCAGCTGAAATTTAGTATGCAAATTTCTATGCTTTAAGCGGAAGATGACCAAGATCAGACAAAAACTACTCCCGTTCTCTATACAAACTCCCCCATTTTGGGGGTGTCCGTCTATATGTCCTCGCTATTACAGACGTTAAAAAAACATCTAGATGAAATTTGGTTTGCAAGCTTATATCTTCGAAGGGGATGTTAAATTCTAAGGTGAGCAAGATCGGCTAAAAACTGCTCCCACTCTCCATTCAAACTCCCAAATTTTGGGGTGTCCGTCTATCTGTCCACGCGATTACAGCCTTAGTTTATGAAATATCGTGCTGAAATTTGGTTTGTAAGCTTATATCTTCGAAGGGGATGTTAAGTTTCAATGTGAGAATAGAGACGGCATCAACACCGATGTTTCAGGTTACCGCATGAAAGTCGTACTTGAAGGTTGCCCACCGCCCGTACCTGACATATAGGAAAACCTGACACGGATGACAAAATTTTCTCTGGCACATCTAAGATCAGGATGGAGCTACAAGCTCAATGCCTACTGGTCCCGCATATGCCGTGCCGTCACTAACACATGACCAGCACATGGTCAGGGTCCCCATCATACCCACCACATATTTAGCTGTCCAGCCCACTCTACTTAACTTTTTAGATTTATGGACTAATCCAATGGAATTAATACAATTTTAAGGATTAAACCTCAACTAAGAACAACCGGATTAGAACTATGTTCTTTAAGCTGTAACAACAACTATACTATGATATCATATTCTTTAAAACATAAGTGGAACAGAGGGCTTCAACAAATAATTTCCATTGTGTTCTGCTTTGGTCTAAAATTTTAAATGCGTTGAAAGTTTTCCTGAATGCTCTTACCCCATTTTTAAGTTGCCCAATCCACATCTATAGGTTTCTCCATATGCATTCCGCGAACGTTCTGACAGACGCTGATTGCTTTCAGTTACCTCCTCTAAAAGGAGTCCTCCTTTTTTCGCGACACATACCTTATTTTGTTGTTCAAACCAACATATGGCTTTGACTTCAGATGACTTCACTTCAGATGAAAGTCGAAGTGCCTTCCTTTAGTAAATTATCTTTAATGTAGAAATCATTTCAGTTCATTGTTATTTTATGATGCGCTTCTATTATAAAAGTGATTTAAGCGTATGCTTTACATTGTATATGTAAGTCATACGTGTTAGTTACAATATACAAAGCGACATCTTTCGTAGACTAAATGTACTATTTTTTATATAGTCGACTTGTATAAACAATAAGCTAATACGAATTATCTAGTTAGTTTTCAATATTACCATTTTGTAACTACTTGATTTCATGCATAGGCAACGTTATTTAGTGTGTCTTATCAAAACCCTTATTAAATACAAGTTTACATAAACCAAAGTAAAGACATCATAATTCTTACTTATTATATGTCACTCCCCACAATAAAAATTGCATAGGTGTCACCCCGTCATAAAATGCAGGCCATTACCATTTATAACCCATTCAGCAGTTATCCACCAACAAATGCCTACGACCGACATTGACTTTGCAAATACCACTAAATCTCATATCCTTTGAGACATAATGGAGACAATCATAGAATTTGTTTTTAGATGATTTCAAACAACTGAGAGTAGAGGCGGCGGCGGCGGCGGGTGTGTTGGCCCAAAGGAAGTAAATAAACATATGCTCAAACCGCAAAAACACATGCATAATTTCCGTTACTTTTTACGATTATTTCTATTTCGTTGGTAAAACGAACTCAGCTCAGGACAAAGTATGACAAAAGTCCTTAAAAAACTCCCAAAATTGCGAAAGCCATAAGTATTTAAAATTCCACTTATGACAACTGCCAACTCGTAAACCAATATTAATGTATACATGCATGCGTTGTTGTTGTCGTAGCAGTCTAGAGCGTCGGTGTCCTCGTCGTCGACGACGTTTTTTTTTCGGTAGACACTGAGACTCGCGAAGTGTAGACAGGAGTGTTCTAAAGGATTAATAAGAAGAGAAATTGGGCCTTGAAAGAATATAAAGCGGAGAAACTTTTCTGCATAATCCTTAAAAAGGATCATGAAAAGCAATGATTTTAAGGAATTTGACGTTTGGATGAGTGGTGCGTTCAGCAACTTTTCTGTCCAATCCTTAAAAAGGATCATGGAAACCGGTGTTCGTAAGGAATTTGGCATTTGGATGAATGAAAATTTTACCCACTTTACTACACAATTCCTTAAACGTACAATGAAAACTAGTAACCTTAAGGATTTTAACATTTGGGAGGATAAAAAGTTGTGCAATATTCCAACTAATTCTAAAAAGTATTACGAAAAGCACATCGACAACTGCTACCTCTTTGCTCTGTATAAAGCTGTCTCGAAAATCCACGACGACAAAACTATTTGGAGCAATGAGCAATGATGACGGCTAAAAGTAAAATTTTTGTACAACAAAGTACAATTTATTGTACAACATAGTATAATTTATTGTACAACATATTGAAATTTATCATACAACAAAGTACAACTTATTGTACCAACAATCTGGACAATATTTTGTACCAAAAAGTACTTTTATTATCCCAAAAAGTAATTATACGCTCACACTATGGGTAGGAGGATATATATAATTTGATACGACCCAAAAGTGTTACACATAGAAGGAGCCACTTAAGACCTTCTTTGAACTAAATTCGGTTCATGACTTTCTAAGTCGTTTGAGCCATGTGTGTCTGGCTGTCCGGCTGGTACGCACGATAACTTTCGAAAGACGCAACCAAATGTTTTGAAATTTTCCACGAGTTAATATTTCCCCAAAACTACTTACGGTATTGCAAATGGGCTACATTGCCCCGCCCCTTTCGGTAGCTCCCATACAAATACATAATTCCGCCCACTTTAGAAATCGAGAAATAATATCAATACACCCAACGGTATCGTACCTAAATGCTGTATTTAGTAAAGCTTTAGCATGATAAAGTTTCTGTAAAAAAATTGGAAGTCTAGCCACGCCCCTTCTGGTACCTCCCATACAAATGTACCTTTCCGGCCTCCCATACACATTTGGTACCACCCACTTTAGGAATCGATTAATATTATTAATAGACCTAACGCGATTGTGCCCAAATTCTGTATTTAGTAAAGGCCAAGGAGGATAAAGGTTTGGAAAAAAAATCGGATGTCTAGCCACGCCCCTTCTGGTCCTCCCAAATGTACCTTTCGGCCCTCTTTAGAGATGGAGTAAAAATATCAATATCCTCAACACGATTGTGCCCAAATTCTGCATTTTGTTAAGTTATAACAGGATAAAGTTTTGATGAAAAATCTGGAAGTCTAGACACGCCCCATCTGGTACCTGCCATTCAAATGTACCGCTCCACACACTTTAGAAATCGAGTAATAATATCAATATAATAACAATTTTTTGATTTTACTGAGGGTGATGGTATATGTAAGTCGGGTCGCCCGACTGAAACTTTCTTACTGTTTTTTTTACAAATAGTACAATATTGGGACTGGCAGTGGCATGATGGTTTAAAGATCCGACTACTAAGTGGGAGATCCATGGTTCAATTACTGTCTACAGTCATCAGCAATTTTCCTTTATTGCCGGCTCCCTCGAATGTTGTCGTCAGCAACTTCGCGGTATAGTGTAGAGTCAATCGACATGTCTAGTTAAATCTTCTCAAACAACGACGTTCGCACTCATCGATACTCATCTCATCCCATACCACATTCATGGGATGTTAAGGAAAGTTACGTTTTTTTGTTTAAAATATATATTAAAGAAAAATTACTTTTATTATACCAAATTTATTGTACCAAAATGTCTTATTTGTTTTACCAAAAAAACACTTTTATTGTATCTAAAAGTACTTTTACTTTACTTTTGGTGCAAATTTTGCAGGTCTTTAACACATAGTTAAGAAATCTTGAACTTTTCCTAAAATTTTGCAAAGAAAAACTCTAAGGAAACTTTTTTGATGTAGCAAGGACTTTGTTCTATTTTAACCTCACCAAGTAGTTTCGTTATTTCAAAGTATCATTTCGGATTACACACCTAATTTGTAATGTTTAAACTTTAACCAACCTTATAAAAATGCATTAATTTAGTTGAGAATAGTGAGAGATTCGCATATTTTTTAGCTAAAGGCTATTGTCTTCTTTCAGTTTCCTTAATTTGTACTTAAGCTGCGATGATTTAAAATTATCTTTGAGGCTCACAACTAAATTTCTCAAAAAGGCCCCCTGATATATCAGATCCCTACTTGTAAGCCTCTTATGCTATCCACTCATATGTAAAACTGTTGGAAACAAAACGGAAATACCAAAAATACTTCTACAACATTTTCTTTTGAAAACGAGCATTATTATTATGCGTACTATAGAATAAACTTACATATTCGTTTATACTTTTCTCAAACGTTTATTTGCTTAAAATTGTAATATACAACATTTCTTAGCATTTGCCGAGTTGCTGTTTTTTTCCTGTCTCTGTGTGTGTGTGTGTGTGTCACAAATGTCATATCAACGTCTGGTGGCACAAGAAGTCTACACGTCCAACTCTTAAGCGTGTATGATGGTATCCAAGCTACGACATTTCTGCCATAGTACTATGGAATGTATGGAGTTGGGCCATTCAAATGTGAGCAAACACTCTCACATAAGTAGCATGGAACTGATGTTGTTGTTGGTGGTAGAGCGTTAGCGTTTTCTTTCATTGTTGGAATTGTCGTTTGCTTAAGTGGTGTTGTTTGCATAAAATAGTAATACAATATTATTTAAATTGCCACAGAGTTTGTTTTCATGCACTAAACATTCAGACATACCAAAAAGAATAAAAAAAGGGAAGGGAACGAAAAAAAAACATAATGTTGGCTAGTATGGAAAAAAACCATAGAGAACAGGTAGCAATAAAAGGCGAAAAAAATTGATTTTACAAAAAATGGGCTGAAATAGCAGTTTACTATGGAGGAGGTAGGAATGTTTTTTTTTTAATTTATATTGCTGACATAAATTGTCAGCAGTTCTCATAATGATGTTGAAAAGTTTACAAATATGTGAACTTTCTTTTAAGTTCTACAAGTGATTTGCACATTAATCTTGTGTATGCTGGATTGGTTGTTTATCTTTTTCTTAAAAGACCTTTGATCTTTTCATTAAAACGATTTAGCGCATTCTCCCATATTCACCTGTACTAAGTATCCCCGACATAATGTACTTTAGCTCTTGTGAATATGGAATCTGCTGCTGCTGCTGCTGCTCTTGCACTGTTTTGGTATAAGAATTCATTGCAATTTTAAATATTTTTCTTTTCCCATCTTTTTCTTTTCTCCTGCACACAGTCAATGGCTGGTTATTGCTGCTTCCTTCCTGGAAAGGACCTCGCCTCCAGTGCTTTGAGAGAGTGTGGCGGAAACTACCAGAAGGCAAACAAGAAAGCGAAACTTCTGTATGTATGTGTGAGTGTGTGCAAGAGCGTTTTACAATTTTGAAAATTTTACTTACTTCGTTTTTATTTTATTTTTTGCGAGCGTTGTAATAGTGCAATATGTACATACTCAAAACTCGCAAAATATTAAGTTGGCTTAGGTCCTTGGTTCTTTTGTTAACAACACCGAGCTAAAAATGAACTAGAAGGAGTGGTTAAGGATATGGTAAGTTAGCTTAGCTTATTCTTTTCTTCATTTACAGTTGTTGTTACATATTTACAATCATCTAAACCATTGAAATCATTTACATACATTGCAATGGAGCAAGATGATTTCGAGGCTGTGGCAGCGCCAACCATTAGAAGATGCTGCGGAAAATTTAGGTTAAAAGTGCTTACACACACAAATACAATGGAAATTATCTGTTAGTTTTGTATAGTTTCACTTTACGCTTATTGGCTGGCTGAACTATAGGAAAAGATTTTAAGTTGCATTTGTATTATAGTGGCGGTCGTTTTTACTGAGGCGTTTATATGTTGGTTGCAAGGAAATTGTGTTTAGCAATGCTTAACACTGCTAACGAGCAACTAGAAAATAAGCATGCAAATCCTTAATTCAAGAATTATGTATGACAAAATCTAAGATATCATCTTATCATGGTAGGTATCCTTCATTCTATACGTATGAACAATGATATCACTCATACCACCTATAACTGGAATTGAAAATGTTCAACAATATTTAAAATATTGATTAATATATTAAAAATGTTGAATATATAAAAATATTAAAAAAAAAAAAAATATTAAAAATAGGTTAAGGTTTGTGATGATAGAGGAGATGGCACAGCAAAGGGCGCCGACGAGACATTGTGGTTAATGTCGAAATGACGTCATACGCCTAACCTGCTGTCAACATAATACATTTCACACTCTTGACTAAAAACCTATTGGCAATAATACAGATCAACAAAAAACAAAATCAAGAACGATGATACACTGACGGTAAGCAGAACGGGGTTGGCACTTCGCCAGCAACAAAACTCCTGTGCAATTGTGTCCGATGTACATAGGCATAGACAAGTGCTAGTGTGTGTTATGTTGGCATGTTGTGCGCTTCGAGGATGCTTTCTTCGCACCGTTGGGAAAAGTTCTCATTAACTTTGAGATGCTTTCTTCCCCTTAAGGTTTGTGATAATAGAGGAGAAGGCACAGCAAAGGGCGCCGACGAGACATTGTGGTTAATGTCGAAATGACGTCATACGCCTAACCTGCTGTCAACATAATACATTTCACACTCTTGACTTAAAAACTATTGGCAATAATAAATAATTGCCAATAGAACTGATCTCAAACCGAACTATGACAATATCATAATTTTAAAAATATTAAAAATATAAAAAATATTAAAAATATTAAAAATATTAAAAATATTAAAAATATTAAAAATATTAAAAATATTAAAAATATTAAAAATATTAAAAATATTAAAAATATTAAAAATATTAAAAATATTAAAAATATTAAAAATATTAAAAATATTAAAAATATTAAAAATATTAAAAATATTAAAAATATTCAAAACTAGCTGGCCCGGCAGATTTCGTCCTGCCTGCAAATTTTTGAAAAATATGTTGAGTGTAGTTAAAATCTAATAACGATTGGTTTATTTCTTTGACCTCTAAAATATTTCAATTTAAAGGGCGAGGTTTTCCCGGACAAAGTTTGTACTTCATATTTCTAAAAGATTATTATAAATTATTGTAAGAATTGCTAAAACAGATCAGCAGTGTCGTCCATGATGTGATGAAAACTTACTTATTGGAAGGCATATATTCTAAAACCACATTTTTAAGCCGATTGACTGACAAAATAATTTCTGCGTTGGTGTACTGGGTGATTGTACCTTTTTATCCTAAGGAGTACGTATTTCCAAAAATGCATTCATTAAGCTCAGCAACCCCATTAACCGTATGGTCTGGGTGATATCAACAGTTATTCCTATTTTCGTTATTGTCCCCTAAAATTTTGAATTGGGAAAAACAACTTTGTGAAGCTCTCTAATTCAGTAGGAAGTGCTCCATTATAAAAGTTAGTCATTCTTCTTTAAGTCTTTTTGCAGTCTGGGTGACCATCTACAGCCAATCCTTAACTTTCACTGAAATTTTGGGACAAATGAGGTCAACCGTTTTCACAATTAGTGGTGACATCAAAGTGTACATCTTTTTTATATATATAGACTTCTGAATAACTATGATGTTAAAAAAAGTGACTAAATGACATTCCAAAAATTAAGTGTATCATAAGCTAAACACCGGCAACTGGTTCCAAACATACATTCTCATGCCAAAAAAATCAAATATTTTAAGTTTAAGTAAAATCGGACAATCGATATTCAAAATTTTTCATGCCAAAAAAATCATATATTTTAAGTTTAATTAAAATCGGGAAATCGATATATATTTTCGAAATAATTCAACACCAACCAAATCAACTGCGGGTCCATATATACGGAAAAAATTCTCACAATAAAACAAATATACATTCTAAATTTCAGTCAAATTGTTCAATTCGTTAAAATTTTCATTATAATACCACCCTAGCGACACCTACCGGGTCAATTTATACAAAAAAAATTTCTCAAGGTTCCACAAACATAAATACAAAATTTCAGTTAAATTAGTACATGCATTCAAATTTTCGATATAAATCCACTCTAGCGCCATCTACCGGGTCCATTTGTACATAAAATTTTTTCTGATGATTAAACAAACACAGATTCTGAATTTCAGTTAAATTGGACCTTTCGTTAAAATTTTGATTGTAAACCGACCCCAGCGCCACCTACCGGGTCCATTTGTACATAAAATGTTTTCTCATGATCAAACAAATATCCATTCTAAATTTCAGTTGAATTGGTACATGCATTAAAATTTTCGATATAAATCCACCCTAGCGCCACCTGGATTTGATTTTTTTCAACACAAACAATATACGCAAAATTTCGAATCGAATAAAAAAAAAATCACCCAAATCGCTCCAGCTGTTCTCAAGTGATGGTATGACATACGTGAACTATTTCATTTTTATATATATAGATATTCCATATGACGGGACATTGTCTGATTGAAGAGCACGCAATAAGACTGAAGGTTTCGACTAGTCTCTTCTGCAAAATCTAGAACACCATCTCAGCACTTGTCCTGTCCTGGTAGACAGGGATGAATACCATGCTCTTATTTCGTTAGCGATCAATGTTTTACAAAAGGGGAATTAAGGTTTCTTTGCAATATTCAGTGGAATCACAATGGACAGACTGCCACTCTAACCCGACTTAACCTACGTCAAACTGGTTTCCAAATGTCCTTGTATGTTAATGTTTTCTATACCGCCTACCACCTTGACTATCGTTATTCTACCGATATTAATGATCTCTCAGGGTTGGCGGCTACCTTTATTAGGTATGCTGCGCGTAGTTCGCTCTCAAGCAGATCAACTAGAATGGTGGCTGATGTTGCAAGTACAGATGTAGCCGTAAATGCGTAAATTATTTTACTAAGCAGTTGTCCTATGCACAGTGAGAAGAGACTGTGCCCTCTTTATAACCTTCAGGCTTTCAGTTCATATTTCGCATCCACAGACCATGATGCTATTTACTGCTTC
Source organism: Muscina levida (assembly GCA_964034835.1). Lineage (NCBI taxonomy): Eukaryota > Metazoa > Arthropoda > Insecta > Diptera > Muscidae > Muscina > Muscina levida. The sequence continues at coordinate 106,953,539 of OZ035884.1, read as the reverse complement.
CATCAGTAATTCGCTATGCTCTTTCCGGACAAGTTTAATATATATTGTGTTTGGGTTGTGAATAACGATTGGTGGACAGTTTAGTGGACATGGTCAGCTACAAATGATACTACAATATTGGTTTCCTTAATTCTGCTTTGATGCGAGCTGTAGCCAATTTTCCAAGGGATGCAGTGTGTGCTGCTTTAATGATTGGTCAGTGGGTCTTAAGGCGTGCGTGAATGACAGAGGCAAATATTTTGACTGAATAGTGGCTTCTTGTAGGCAATAAATAAATATGTAAATTGTGGTCCAAAAACATTATTTGTTTTTAATGTCATAGCTAAAAACGTATGTAACAGTACTTATGTCCCTACTTAGTATATTTTCTGGAATCTCCAGTTCCTTAGTTTAATCGCAATTCTCTTAGTATCCAAGGTTATATTCATAATAGGGTATCCCCGTTTCAGCGGCTGTATGAATAATCCTTTTGCGTCTTAAGTTAGTGCTTTGCATACCAAAATGCTTCGCCAGGACGTTTATATCGCACGCAACTGTTAAGTTTCCTCCGAAATCTAGTATTCTACCTTCAAATTTTGTGTCTGTTATCCACAGGGCAGCAGTTGTAGTGTTATCTGTGAGCCAACATCTCCTATAATTCGATAAGTAGTGCTCGCTTACATCTTCGATATCGCATCTTTGCGTCTAGAATGATCTGTCACAAGTGGGAGTCTGCCACATATCCTCTGTGCATGTTAAGTTGCAGTATCTTCATCGATTCTGGTTCTATCCATATTTAACATCCCTTGATCCTGGCATGTGATCTGATCTGATGCTGATTTTATTTATTATTTATTAAAAATATTAACAAAACATACATTAGGTTAGAAAATGCCATAAAAACAACTCTATGCAACTTAAATATTTTTCAGATGATGAACGATTGTCCTTTAATAAAAACAACCGTTCCCGATGAGTAGTTGTAAATTACTGCTTTTATTTCTGAAAAATATGCTTTTTTTTTTTTTTTTTTTTTTTATTGGTTACTATCATCGTTACAAATCTTAAAACAGAATTAAATAAATACAATGTTTGAGATTTTACATTTAGTATTGCAGCAAATTAAAACTAGTATTCTAAGATAAAAAAAAACATATATTGACATTATTTTACAGATTGAGGTAAAAAGATAGAAAAAACCTTCTAATTTTTATAGGACTTCCCCATTTTACAAACTTCGTTTTGTAGAGCTTAAAATAAAGTCAACAATACAAATTTCTTATGGTCTCATGATTTGAATATCTACATTTGTCTTTGAAGTTTTTCGTTAACATAAGGAAAATACTTTCAAGATATTGCAGGTTACAGTGCTCATGCAACATGTCGGTTGGATATCTGTTTGGTAAATTGCGGATAATTTTTAAGTTTTTATTTTGTATTATTTGTAGTTTTCTACGGTTGGTTTTAGCACTTTTCGGAAACCAAATTTGACATCCATATGTCATTATCGGACGTATGCACAGTTTGTAAATAAGCATTTTATTTTTAATATTCAACAACGATTTTCTATTCAGTAATGGAAATAATGCCCTTCCACATTTAAGCGCTTTATCGTGAGTATGGCAAATATGTTCTTTAAAATTCAGCTTTTTGTCCAGTATAACTCCAAGATACTTTACAGCATTTTTTATTGGTATCGTTGATCCATCTATTGAAAGCGGTTCATTCGGTATGCGCTTAGGTGATTTGTTATAAGGAAATATTATGGCTTGTGTTTTCTCCCGGTTAACTTTTATTTTCCACATGTTAAAGTATTTTTGAGCAACTAATAATGCTTTCCTCATTCGTTTTATAATTGCATTAGAAACTTTTCCGCTGCTTAAAATAGCTGAATCATCGGCATAAAAAGCCACCGATTGATCTGTTGGTATTTTAAAATCGGATATAAAAATTGAATACAGTATAGGTGATATTACAGATCCTTGAGGCACGCCAGCTGGAATATTCCTGATGGTCGAAGTTTCATTATCAATGCATACAGAAAAATGCCTGTCTTTTAAAAAGCTTCTTATTATTTTCTGTAAGTAAATTGGAAAATTATATCTGTTTAATTTGAATATAATGCCGTCATGCCAAATAGAGTCAAATGCTTTTTCAATATCCAGCATTACCACTCCCGTACTTTTCCTGAGAGTTTTGTTGTATTCGATCATGTTGACAACCCTTTTTATTTGGTGTACTGTTGAGTGTCCTTGTCTGAAGCCAAATTGTTCCTTGTTTATAATGTTGTTATCATTCGTGAAGTCAGTTATTCTCTTCAATATCACTTTTTCGAATACTTTAGCTATAACGTTAAGCATACTAATGGGTCTATAGCTTGTAGGTAATTTAACGTTTTTACCTGGTTTCAAAACTGGAGTGACCTTTGCGTCTTTAAAAAGTTTAGGATAATAACTGTTGGACAGGCACCAATTAAAAATTCTTGTGAGACAGGTAAAAAATACATTTGTCATCTGTTTGACAAACACTGGTTTAATACCATCCTTCCCTGGTGATTTATTTGGTTTGAGAGATTTGACAATATCTCGTACTTCTTCCACTGTTGTAAGTATAGAAATATGAACTTACTTGCTAACATCTATTGAAAATAAATCTAAACTAACCTAACCTAACGATAGACAGAGAGAGAAAAGAAAGAAATAGTCTATGTATCATAATAAGCGGCCACACAAGCGCAGTATGAGTGCACACACGAGGCCGCGCAATCGCCTTATCAGCATGGAAAATTCCACAGCATAAACACCCCGACCCTAAGTGTATGGTTTCCCTTATTTCCTGCTACATACAGACGACCATTCATTTATTTGTGTCAATAAGGGAACACCACACATTACAAAAATATAAAACACATGTTCAAATTTGAACATTCTGCAAGGGGCGATAATACTTTAGGCATATATACTTCATATAACTAAGAGAAAATAGACTGTAGATAAAAAACTTGTAATATAAACATTGTTGTTATAAAACTAAAATATCATTTAAAACTATGTTCAAATATGAACAGATGAATTATGCTGACATGTGGTCTTCGTTGATGCCATTTTCGCACCGGTGAGTTTAAGCTACTCGATTGTTTCTTAAAAAAATTCTGATGATTCATGGAGATGTCACAGCAAAGGGTGAGAATGAGATAGTATGGCAACTAATGAAATAACTTTCCATCCTGTCCGCTGCGATATAACTCATTTCACACAACACTTATAAAACAAACTCTATCATCAATAACCGAAATTATCCTTAACTGAACGACAAAATCATATTCACAATTTTTAAAATATTTAAACAGACATTTAAAAATATAGCTATAACCACACGAAAAATTTCGTTTAAAAGAAAAAACAAATACTTATTGTTTATTAATAATTATTTTCCCAAAAACTTCTAATTCAACACAAAATCGCTAACCATTCATTATAAACAAAAAGAGAAATAAAAATACAACAGAAATCACAAAAATAAATACACAACAAAAAATACACAACAAAGTATTACATTAAATAGAAACAATAACGATTACATATGATTTGCCACAAAAATATTAATTAGTTTACAATGAATTTAAAATTCAATTAAAATCCTTTGCAATAGCCATAATCTGAATAGCGCAACAATAGTAGACGAACAATAGCACCAATTATCATCATCTAAATCGTTTTTTTTTTTGGTTTTGTACATCCCGGGAGAACACCAGGGCCAATTATAACTAATAGAATATTTATCACCTAAAATGATCAAAGACAAACTAATTAAAATTGACTATTGGCTATGGCGACGTGTGTTTAAAGTGCAACGGGCAGCAAATAAAAACAAAGGCCGATACTGCAATCAATCATAGAGTATACGTGTATTAATATAATTGAATATTACTTAATAACAACACGGGGGACTGGTTAGAGAAAACAGCAGATGATTATATCAAAAAGTTCACAAATACAAGGCATGCAAACGTTTTAGTTTTGGCAAAGGGTTACGTGTGATGGGAGTGATGGAAATGCTTATGACATTCGAGCCCAAAAAATTTTACACAAAGTAACGTTAACATTAAGAATTTATATTACAAAAAAACAACATTTTTAATTAGGTTAGTTTGTGCAGCCTAGTCAATAATTTTCTTACCCCAGTTGTATATACAATCATCCCTACTATGTCACACCTATTGGCAATGATTGCATGTTAAACAATTAACTTTTCACCGAAATGATTTGAAACAAAACAAACCACTATTACCAACGAAACAGAAAAATAATCACATCGTTAGCAAAAAAAAAAACCCCCTTACATGGTAGCAATAAACAATTAAGCAATATTATTATTGTTTAACTAACTTAATTTAATTAAGGACGTAAGGGGGCGGTGGAGAGCGGACTGACACTATAAATTGCCAATATAAATTACAATTTTACGGATATTACTTATTAATGCAAAGTGTTTAACGTATATAATAAAATGCAATTATACAATGTCGATTATTCACACACACACACACATACACACACAGTAATAGAAGGACATATAAATTGCATGCAAATAATAAAACAATCGCATGGTGATGAAACAAACTACTTGATGCCATGTCTGAGCTCTGTTTAAGCCTTTTCCCGCACAGGAGGTAGTAGAGGGGAGTGGAAACTGCATTATTTGTCATAACAATACATTTTTAGTTTCATTTTGGAAAATGCTATAAATTGTCATTGTTTAGACCAATTGACGGCATTCATATATCGTCGTGTTGATTTGTTTAGCTGTATGTCATCATAGTACGGCTGGGGCAAGTGGTTTAGTCACTGAGTTTGTAGTTTATTGTCGAGTGAAAACGATATTAATTGATTTGTGAGCTTTTAACAAAAATATATCGAATTCTCGTAATTCTAAAATCATTGAAATCATGAAATTGTTGACGAACTGGCTTATTTATTGCTCGCTGATTGGAGCCATCAATATTTTCAATAATATTGCAGTGGCTGAGGCTAAACCAAGGACACATGATTTACTGGTGAGTTTTGTTTGTGTATTGCTTGCAGGATGTTGCGTGGTGGGCAATAACGAGGAATTGTCGATTTTAACAAAGTTGGGGTATTATGTGGTGTTACACGAGGTTGAAAATTGTAGTTTGAAACCATGTTTTGGCCTATAATGTCCTTTGAACAAAAAATGATTTTTTTTTGGCGAGAGGACTAGAAGGTGAATGAAGATTCACAAGATTCATAAACAACGGCACCTATATGTTTCTCGTCGAATACTTTCACTAGACATGTCGATTGACTCGATACTATACTGCGAAGTTGCTGTCAACAACATCGAGGGGGCCGGCAACGACAGAACAAATGTAGATGACTTGAGTCAGAACCATGGATCTTTTGCATGGTAGTTGCCATCATGTCACGGCCGGTCACCCACACATTTTTCATAATATGTAAAAATGTTGATCAGACTATGTATTTTCAGCTCGATGGTTTTTTAAATACCACTGTTATCGCGCGAACAGACGAATGGACACCCCCAAAAGGGGGGTGTTAGTGGGAGGTGGGAGTAGATTTTGTCCGATCTGGCTCATGTTAGAACTAAGCCTTCACTTAGACAATAGATAATGCATACCAAATTTGAGCTCGATAGCTCTTAAAATACGGCAGTCATCTCAGGGACAGACCCACAAAGTCCTTAAATACGACTGTAATCGAGGAGACAAATAGACGGATACACCCATAAAGGGGGAGTATGATAGATGGTTAGGTCTTAAAAAAGGCTTCGATCGTGGGGACAAATAGACGGTTACCCGTAAAAAGGTTGAGTTTGTATGAGACGTGGAAGCAGTTTTCGATCGATCTTGCTCATCTTAGAACTAAGCCTCCATTTAGAGAATAGAAGCTGGCTTATCTAATATCAGCCCGATAGCCCTTAAAATGTAATCTGTAATCGCTAGAACAAACAGACGGACATCCCCAAAAAGGGGCAGTTTGTATGGAAGATTAATGTAGGTTTTATTCGATCTTGCTCGTCTTAAAACTTAACCTTCACTTGAAGAATAGAAGCTTACAAACCGAATTTCAGCTCGATTGCTCTTAAACAGCCATGTTCTGGAAATCAATTCGTTTTGAAAACAGAGCAAAATGTATTACGTTTTTACCGATTTTGCTCTGTATTCAAACCGAATTGTTTTCCAGAACATGGCTCAAAATTACGCTGTAATCGCGGGACAGACGGACGGAGACTCACAAAAAGGGGGTGTTTGTACGAGATGTAGGAGTAGGTTTTGTTCGGTCTAGCTCATTTTACAATTAAACGTCCATTTAGAGAACTTTCATAATAGAAGCTCGCTTCCCAAATTTCAGCTCGATAACTCTTAAAATACGACTGCAATCGCAGGGACATACAGACGAACACCCCCAAAAAGGATGAGTTATTGTCAGCGATAGGAGTAGAATTTGTCCGATTTTGCTCAACTAAAAAGTAAACATCCGCTTAGTGAATATAAGCTTGCATACCAAATTTCAGCTTGATGGCACTTTACATATGACTGCGATCGGGGGGTCAAACAGACGGGCAACCCAAAAAAAGGACATTTTGTATGGGAGGTGAAAGTAGTTCTCGACCGATCTGGTTCATCTTACAATTAAACTTCCGTTTAGAGAATGGAAGCTTGCGCGTCAAATTTCGGCTCGATATTTCTTAAACTACGGCTGTAATCGCGGTGACATACAGACGAACATCCCCAAAAAGGGAAAGTTTGTATGAGAGGTGGGAGAAGGATTGATCCGATGTCGCTCATCTTATACTTAACTAAATTTACATTTAGAGAATAAAAGCTTGCACACCAAATTTCAGCTCGATGGCTCTTTAAATACAACTGCGATCGCAGGGACAGACAGACACCCCCAAAAAGGGGGAGTTCGTACCAGAGATGAGAGCAAAAAATTTGTTCGATCTTGCTCATCTAAGAACTTTACTTCTTCTTAGAGAAAAGAAAATTGCAATCCAAATTTTTGCTCTAAAGCTTTTAAACTACTGCTGTACTCATGTGGACAGACAGGCTGATACCCCAAAATAGGGTAGTTTGTTTCAGAGATGGGAGTAGATTTTGTCCGATCTTGCTCATCTTAGAACTTAACATCCGCTAAGAGAATAAAAGCTTGCACACCAGAAGCTTGATTGGCATCTTGGTCTTTAATTACTGCGGTAATTGCTGGCACAGACGGACAAACGAACGGACATCTTTAAATCCACTCACAACCCCACGCTGGCCATTTTTATAACCCTTATCATACGGTTAGGAGGATAAATAGTAGTTGAAACGACCCAAAAGTGTAAGACATAGAAGGGTTCACTTTTGAACTTAGGTTTCATTGAATAAAATTTGATTCATGACTTGTTAACTCGATTGACTGTAACGCACGAGAACTTTCGAAAGACGTAACTAATTGGTTTGAAACTTTGCATAGGTTTATAGTTTCTTAAAACCACTTACTTGATTGCATATGGACTACCTTTTGGTACCTGTCATACAAATGTACCATTACGCCTACTTTAGAAATCGAGAAATAATATCAATGCACCCAATACGATTGCCCCCAAATTCTGTATTTAGTAAAGCTATAACCGAATAAAGTGTTGGTGAAAAAATTTGGAAATCTTTCCACGTCCCTTTTGCTAACTCCTATACAAATGTACCATTCCATCTCGCCGAAAGCGAGAGGTAATATAAATACACCCGAAACGTTCGTGCCCGAACTCTGTATTTTATAACAAGCTATAACAGGATGAACTTTCTGAGGAAAAATTGGAAGTCCAGCCACGCCCCTTCTGGTAGCTTCCATATAAATGTACCATTCCGCCTCCTATAGAAATCGAGTAATAATATCAATACACCCAACACGAGCGTCCCCAAATTCTGCATTTTGTTAAGCTATAGCAGAATAAAGTTTCGGAGCAAAAAAACTGGAAGTTGAGCCAAGTCCCTCCTGGTACCTTTTATCCCACTGCAAATTTTCAAAATAAGGATAAAGGTACTAGTCCTAAATTTTTTTTATGACCTTCTATATTCTAAAATTTCTCAGCTAAAACTCAAGAAACGTTGGTGATTTATAATTTCATCCCTCAGCAGAATTGTAGAGAACTCCAATCCCTTTGTTGGTTTTCCTATACTGGCATAGTACCTACACCCCCTAAAATGGCTGTGGCTCTGTGTTATCTTCTTCTTATATATAAAAATGAATTGCTGTGCAGTTGTCTCGCTAAAACTCAAAAACGGCTGGACCGATTTTCAAAATTTTTTTTGTTTTGTTCGCTATAGCTTCCGGATGGTTTAAAAGGTTTTATTTTTTCAAAAAGTGGGCGGCGCCACGCCCCTTTTTTCAAATATCGTTCAGACGGCTTTTCTAATAGACCGATTGATACAAAAATTTTACCATGAGGTACTGTTGACCTGTAGATAGTTCCTGACTACATTTGGTTGTAATTGGATAAAGGGGCGTGGTACCGCCCATACAACTTGAAAATTAAAAAGGCTATATTTCATGAACTATCAGAGGTATGAATTAGGGATTTGGTATATATGCTGTTTGAGCAGTATTAATTACAGCCAGGATGGAAGTGGGCGGTGCCACGCCCCCTTTTCAAAAATCTCTCTAACTGCTTTTCTAATAGATCGATTGATACAAAAATTTTACCATGAGGTACTGTTGACCTGTAGATAGTCTCAGGCTATTATTGGTTGTGATTGGATAAAGGGGCGTGTCACCGCCCATACAACTTGAAAATCGATAGGGCTCTATCTTATGAACTATCAGAGGTATGAAGATGAGATTTGGTATATATTTTGTTGGAGCAGTATTAATTACATCCAGGGAGGAAGTGGGCGGTGCCACACCCTCTTTTCAAAAATCGCTCTAACTGCTTTTCTAATAGATGGATTGATACGAAAAATTTACCAAGTGGTACTGTTGACCTGTTGATAGTCCCAGGCTATATTTGGTTGTGATTGGATAAAGGGGCGTGGCACCGCCCATTCAACTTGAAAATTAAAAGGGCTATATCTCATGAACTATCAGAGGTATGAAGATGAGATTTGTTACATATGTTGTTGTTGCAGTATGTATTACAGTAAGGGTGGAAATGGGCAGTTTCACACCCTTTTTAAAACAAACGGTTAAAACTGAGGGTGTGGTGTGTGTGGTGGGCCAATTTTTTTATTCGCAAAAATCGTAACCAACATCGGAATCTACGATGAATTTTAAGAAAATTTCACCAAAAAACTTTGTGTCTAAAATCAATTCCTAGCTCGCGTTGGAAAGCATGAAGATTTCAAATAAAGATTTTTTTGTTTTTAAATGAGCACAAACCGGAATCTTCAGATATATATTTTTTGAGATCTTCTGCATAAAACTGACTTCCCAACAAACTAAATGAGGTATTACAGAAGAAAATCTATGTATTGGTTAAAAAGTTATGGTCTATGAGAGTAGGCATACAGAAATTACATTTTTAAAAATTATTTTTCAGAATATTGGGCAAGTTCCCAATAAAAAAATCAAAACTATACTAATCTTTTCGTCTTGGTCTCCAAACATCGGAATGGTAGGTAAAAATTAGAGCCAGGCCCATAGTCTGAAGTAACTGAAATATTGCTCATTGCAAAAAAAATATCTCAACCAAAAATCTTCATGCTTCTCAGCGCGAACTATGAATTAATTTTAGACATATAGTTTCTTAGTGAAATTTTCTAATAATTCTTCGTACTGATTTACGATTAACACTTTTTTTTTGGCGCGAACTAATTTATTTGCCCTAATGATCAGACTATTTCGAACTAAATAAGTTAAAAGTGCCGACGCGCTGCTCACGCACTTCAATAGTTAATTATTTAACTGTATTAAATAATGGTCCGTACACCAGGTAGTTGAGGATGCGCAGACTAAAATAGTGATATTTTTTTTTAATTTACATTACAGGTATGTGTTTTTCAATTACTTTTCAGAAGAGCGAATCGGTAATAAATCATATAGATAGAAAAATTAAGCAATATTCATTGTAGTTATACTACAATGGTTAAATTTTTATAGTATATCAGAGGTAACATTAGCAAACAATTGTAAATAACCTATGCATGGGGTATTTTTCTTGACATATAGAACTTCTGATAGGTATAAGTGTAAATCTAGCTGTCATACTAATGAAGTGTGATAGACTTTCGTTTAGTATACTTTTCAAAATCACCATGTAAAAACTAAACAAGAACAACGTTTACAAATCATGCAAATTTATTTTCAAAATGCACGTTCTGTTCGCCAAACCTATGGAGCCCTTTGTGAAGTTGAAGGTGCATATAATGATCCATCTGAGCAGCTAATAGAAGCCATCGACGCTGTAGACGTAAGTGTGACAGGGGACTCGAATATATCGAAACGACGTCTTTCTTAGTAACTCGGTCTCTGCAAATGCTGAGGAAAGATCTTGGCCACATTCAAATAGAATCCAACAGGTAGAAGAACTAGAACCAATGGGCGATCAATTGATTTTTTTATTTATCATGTCACTGCACATTATTTGAAGGAGAAATGGTTCCAACACGACGGTGTAAAATGCCATACAGCGCGTGAGACGATCACTTTGTTAAGCCAAACATTGGTGACCGAATTATCCCAAAAAATGGTAATACGAGTTCAATACAAAGATAGTATTCGGGAATATTATTGAACCGTGTGAGAAGAAGACATGACAAAAGAAGTTTTTATGGATAAAGGCATAAAGCTTTAAACGGAATTTTCAATTGCGGTCAATGGTCGAAGGCATAACAAAAATGTTTTTTTATGACCAAAGAGATAGTTAGTGTACAGATGGTTCCCGCTACTACGGATCAAAATAAATAATTTTGATCTTCAGAGGAATGTCTGTTTCCGATTTGTGGAAGAAGTGGTTTTTCGCCCTACATACAGAAAAAACTTAATCTACATGCCGGCTCTATAGTGACTTTGCTGATGAACTTTTTATTAGCATTTACAACAATAAAACTTAATAGGTTAACTTTAATGTTAAGGAGTTACTTTAAATAAGTTACATAAGTAAATAAACTCAATATATTATTGTCGAGCTTAAGTACCGTTTTCAGAGTACTTTTTAGGCCCAAATGTGAAATATATTACAAGTTAATATGCAATAGCGAAGCATTGCCGGGCCCACTAGTTAAACCATAAATCCACAATATTGGAAAGATGTGCATATATTTAATATGAAACTCTCATAAAGTTAATATTACTCATACGCTGCACATGCGTATGTTGCGAGTATCTTACACAAACTCGCTATATAAGAAGTGTAATGTACTAGGGTCAGTGACGTCATTCAAAATCATCAGCAATGTCCAGTTTTCTACTTATCACAGATAAGATAGTTTATATATGGCCAGAAATTTGGAGTTATTGGGGAAAATTTACAAAAAAAAGGCGATAAATGAAAATTTTTAGAAGACTTGCTTCTATAAAATTTGTCCAACTTGATTTTTTGCATGGATATGTTAATATAAAGTATTTTTTTTAAGTCTTAGCTACAATTCAGCTGCAGAAGGAAATGAGAACACTAAACCCTTTGGGGGTTTCACAATACTGTATCAGTACCTTCACCGCTTGTGTCATTACTCAGGATTCTGAACCATACATCAAGACAGGTAGAACCAGTAGATGGTATAGAAGGATTTTCGTTAGTCGAGAGATGGCTGTGTCATTAAATCAATTGCTTAGCCCTTAGTAGCATCTACTACTTTGTAATTATACGTACCTTCTGTATACCTGATAAGGCTACATCATCAGCTTTGTAATTATAAGTACGTTCTGTATACCTGATAAGGCTACATCATCAGCGTACGCAAGTAGAGATTATAGTTGCCAACGTTTTATTAACGTCCCAAACGAGTAGATTGTTTGTTTGTTGAATCTAGTAACTTCGTTTTGTTCTCGTTCACAGTAAGACCCATTTTTGTTGGTTCCTTCTGTATACTTGAGAAGGCTGCAGTCACATCCCGTCTACGTCATCTGTGTACACAATTAGAATGTGGTATTTGTTGAATATCATGCCAATCATGTCGACTGCAGCTCATACCTCATTATCATGGGAAAATTATTTACCACTTCAAAATGATACTTTTCAATGTCTAAGCAGCGTCCCAAATTAGTAGATTCATTGTCTGTTAACCCTAATAGTTTATCTTCCCCTTCGTACACCGTGGGACCCTTTTTTGCTGATTCCTTCTATATGCCTGAGAAGGTTGCAGTCACATCGTATGCAAATATCATTTGGCTTTTGTTGAATATTGTGTTACTCATATTTTCTGCAGCTTTCCTCATTATCATCTGCATCACTATGTTGAATAGGCTATTGCCTTGTTTTAGGCCTCGTCTAATATAGAATGGTTCCGTTAAATTGTCACTGAAGACTTCGTGTCAGTCAGCCTTATTCCGCAAAGGCGTATCAGCTTCGCTAGAATACCAAACTCAGACATGGCTTCAAGTAATTTATGCCGTATCAGGCTGCCTTATAGTCGACGAGAAGATGGTACATGTGGTCTGTTTCTTTTGGGTCTTTTCCAAGATTTGCCGTAGCATGAATATCTGGTCAGTTGTTGATTTGCTAGGTCTAAAGTCACACTGAAAAGGCCCGATCAGATGGAATAACACAGGCTTTTGTCTGGTAAATGCACCTTATGTGCAATCGGTAAAAGGCTGATCCCGCAGGAGTTAAAGCACACACTTGGATCACCTTTTTTAAGCACAGGACATAAAACGCTTAAATTCCATTTATCAGGCATACACTCGTTAATCCAAACCGTGCGTGGGAGCTTGTGCATGCTCGTTATCAGGTCATAACCACCAGACTTGTAGAGCTCTGTCAGATGTCCGTCGTCACCGGCTGCTTTATTATCTTTCAGCTGCGATATTGCGGCTTCTTACCTCGCTTTGGCTTGGTGGTGGGCAAACTAAGCCGTCGTCGAAAATTGACGTGATACCTTCACATGCGCAGCCTTCTAAAACCAGCAATTGCAGGATGTGTTCTCTCCATATATGCAGCACACACTACGTATCTGCTACCAAATTTGCATTCTTGTCCTTACAGGAGGAGAACCCAGTACAATTACCTTTGGCTTTATTTTCTGGTAAAAATTTCGAACTTCACCTCTATCCTCGTACCTCTCTCTCTATCCTTGTTCACCCGTTCCTGGATCTAAAGATTTTCTAGGCAGCTACTCAACTGCCTCGCCCTTTTACTGTCCACTTGCGTCGTTCTCTAACAGCCCAGGTTACAATTGGTTGTAGCGTTGCCCTGTTACCAGCATATCGTCGGTATACAGGAAAAACTAACCACGCCCACTGTTTGTATTTCTAAGCTATTGATGATTTACCGTTTATGGCCGCTTGTGTTTTTTACAATAACTACAAAACTACTTAAAATATAAATGAGATTTTTTTTAGAGGGCATAGACTATGACTTTAAGAGCACTTTTGCATTATTAAGTCATTTTCACGAAAAAGTGAACTTGGTCAGTTTTTCCTGTATACCCACGATATAGAGAATTGGTTTCAGTTTAATTTTTTTTAAATTTTTTGCTGTATTTAACGATATTTTCAAAAGTTTGGATCGGAAGACATCATTAATTTTAATTAAAATTTCTTAATTTTTCTAGAATCGTCTTAGCATCAATTCAGCCGATGACTTCGATGTCCCGCAGGAATCACCACCAGGTCCCCCACCTCCCCCAGCTTTTAGAGTAAGAGAAAATTGTTATGTGATTTTGTATACTAAAATATCCGAATCTGTGAAGAATATCAAATATACTTTTTAAATTTTACAACCATTTCTTAATTGTTCCAGGAACGTCGTAGTATCCATTCGGCCGATGAATCAGATGTTCCCCAGGAAGCACCACAAGCATTTAGAGTAAGATCATAGGCCTATTGGAAAATCTATTACGGATTACATTAACTTCACGTATGTGTATTTATTAATTTATATTAGAATCGTCGTAGCATCATTCAGCCGCTAACAGTCGATGAATCTGATATTCCCAAGGAACCACCAGCACCTCCCGCACCACCCGCACCACCAGCACCGCCAGGAATCAGGGTAAGAGCGATATTGATTGCCGTTTCACAAATGAGAACCATCGGAAGGATATTATGAAATAATGTTATAAATATTGAACATTTGCAGAAACGTCGTAGCATCCAATCGCAATCAGCAGATCAGTCAGATGTTCCCAAGGATCCACCACCACCACCCGCTGCGCTTAGAGTAAGAGTACACTTTTTTGAGATTTTAATTAATTAAATAAATATTTGTTGTGACTTTCGATGATTGTATAATTAGTTACAATTTGTGAAGTGAATATCAAATGAATAATGCGTCAAATTAACTAAGTGATTAACTAAGAGTTTTGTATTGTTGATATTAATGATCATTTGTCATTCACAAGGACTTCTTGTTGCGAACTAAATGATCAGAACCGTTTATTATTACTTTTTATTTTTAAATTATTTTTTTATTGTAAATACCATAGGAACGCCGCAGTGTTTATACTTACTCGGCTGATGAATCAGACGTCCCTAAGGATCCACCACCACCTCCGGCATTCAGGGTAAGAGAGAATGTTACCCAATTTCCATCTAATACTATGAAAATATAACAAAATTTATATCTTTTAATCTCTACAGAATCGTCGTAGCGTCGAAGCTCATCCACAGAATATGCCGCAACCACCACCACCCCCGGCATTCAGGGTAAGAAAGATTGTTACCTTATTTACTGTTAATACTAAAATAACATTTAATACTTTTAATCTGTGCAGAATCGTCGTAGCGTCCAACCTCAGTCTAACGATGTGCCGCAACCATCACCATCCCCGGCATTTAGGGTAAGATAGAATGTTACCCAATTTTCAGCTAAAACTATAAAAATATAAGAAAACTTAAAACTTGTAATCTCTACAGAATCGTCGTAGCGTCGAAGCTAAGTCGGACGACGTGCCGCAACCGCCACCAGCCCCGGCCTTTAGGGTAAGTGCTAATTTTATGAAATTTTATCTAGCGGAGAGTAAGAACCACATTTACTAGATTTTAACAAATGTAGAATATGGATAATTCCATAGTCACATATGTGACAAGTCCTATGTTTCAATGAGATAAGAAACAATGAAAAACTTAAGAAATTAAGAAATTTTTGATCTTTTCTTAGATTCGTCGTAGCATGAAATCCTTAGCTGCTAATGAATTCGATGTTCCCCAGGAACCACTATCACCTCCTGCATTTAGGGTAAGAGCCAATTTTTTTATGAGATATCACTGTTATACGAACATCGGAAGGATAATAAGTATGTGACATATATTTCGCCATTTTTTTTTTTTTGTTTAGGAACGTCGTAGTATCCTTTCCCTAACAGCCGATAAATCAGATGATCCCCAGGATCAACCACCACCACCACCGGCATTCAGGGTAAGAGATAGTTTTGTATCAAATGGATCAAATATATACCCTCATCTCCGTCCGTTCGAGCAGGAGTACTTAAGTACATTCGTACAACATGACATAGCCAACTTTAATGCGTCTGACCACGTCAATGTCAGTTTACAGCTCGTACAGCTCATGACTCATACGACGCCGAAACTCTCCGTTAACGATGATAGATCCATATATTTTACGAAGTATTTTTCTCTCGAATACTGCCAGAACCAAGTCATCCGCTTGTGTCATAACACAGGATTCTGAACCATACATCGAGACGGGTAGAACCAGTTTCTGGTATAGCTGGAAATTTGTTCGTCGAGAGAGGGCTTTGTCATTGAATTGCTTACTTAGTCCGTAGCAGCATTTATTAGCAAGCAGGATTCTTCTCCGGATTTCGAGGCTGACATTATTTGTTTTGTTGGTGTTGGAGCCTAGGTAGATGAAATTATCTACCACCTCGAAACCATCGCAGTTTCTCAAACGAGTGGATTCTTTGTTCATTTAAACTAATAACTTCGTTTTGTCCCATTGTCGCTGATTCCTTCTGTATACCTGAGAAGGCTGCAGTCACAGCTAAAGCCACACTGCTAAGTCCCGATCAGGTTGGACAACACTGGTTTTAATCTTTCAGATATCATACTCGATAGGACCTTATATGTCATGGGTAAAAGGCTGATCCCGCGGTTGTTGGAGCATACACTTGGATCACCTTTTTTCAGCACAGGACATAGTACGGCTAGGTTCCAATCGTCGGGCATGCACTCTTTAAGCCAACCCGTGCGTAGGAGCTGGTGCATGCTCGTTATCAGCTCCTCGCCACCGGAATTAAAGAACTCTGCCGGAAGTCCATAGGCACCAGCTGCTTTATTATTTTTTTGCCGCGATATTGCTCTTCTTACCTCGGCTTGACTTGATGGTAGGCTTGACTAAACCGTCGTCGACAAATAGTGTGATACCTTCACGTGTGTTTACTTTCGGAACCGGCTGTTTCTGGAAGTGTTTTCTCCATATACGCAGCACACTCTGCGCATTTGTGACCAGATTTCCATTCTTGTCCTTACAGGAGGGGAGCCCATTACCTTAGCCTTTTGCTTTTACTTTCTAGTAAAATTTCACCCTTATCGCTGCACCGCTCACATCTATCCCTAAATCGCTCTATGTCCTTATTTTACCGTTACTTAATCTGACGTTTTTTGCGCCTAAATAGCTGTTTCGTCTGTTTTACTTTCTCCTTGTGCCGTTCCCTAACAGCTCCGATCTATTTGAACCACTTGACCACGTTGATGTCTTTGTACAGCTCATGATTCATTCGACGACGGTACTCGCCGTTAACGATGATTGGTCCAAATATTTTGCGTAGTATTTTTCTTTCGAAGACTCCCAGAATAGATTGATCCGCTTGTGGCATTTTCCAGGATTCTGCGCTGTAGAGCAAGATAAGTAGGAGTTAAATCTTTGTTCTTCGAAAGAACGCCGTGTCATTAAAACGCTTGCTTAGCGCATAGTAGCAGCGGTTTGCGATCAATACTCGTCTATTGATTTCCAGGCTAACTTTATTATTTTTGTTTATGGCGGACCCAAGATAAACAAAATCATTTACCACTTCAAGGTTATAATAGTCAACGTTCACGCAGCGTACCAGACTAGTGGATTTTTTGTTCCTTGAAACAAATTACTTGGTTTTGTCCTCGTTTATCACCTAACCCACTTCAGCCGACTGCTTTTCAATGCTCGAAAAAGCAGCAGAAACATCTCGCAATCCACGTCCAATGATATCTATATCATCGGCACACGCGAGCAACATGTGACTTTTGTTGAAGATGGTAACATTCCTGTTTACTGCAGCCTTCCGCATGATCATCCCCATTACGAAGTTAAAGAGATCGCAGGACAGACTATCGTCTTGTCTACAGCCTCGCTTGGTAGAAAATGGCTGTGACAGATTTTTGCCAATTTTCACTGAAGACTTCGTGTCAGTCAGTTTCATCCCGCAAAGTCGAATTAGCTTCGCGGGGATACCAAACTCAGCCATAGCATCTAACAATTTCTGTCGTATCGGACTGTCGAATGCAGCTTTGTAGTCGATGAACAGTTAGTAGGTGTCGATCTGCATTTCTTGGGTCTTCTCCAGGATTTGTCGTAGAGAGAATATGTGGTCGGTCGTGGATTTACCAGGTCTAACGCCACTTTCATAAGGTCCAATCAGGTTTGCCAGAATGGGCTTTAGTCTTTTACATAACACACTAGACAATACCTTGTATGCGATGGGTAAAAGGCTTGTCCGCGATAGTTGGTACACACACTTGGATTAAGTAATAATATCAATATACTAAAATATTGTATGTATTACTGGGGGTGAGGGTATATGTAAGTCGGGTTTCCCGACTGTAACATTCTTACTGTTTACAAATGTTGAAAGGTGTCTAAGCCTAGGCATAGCCGAAGACAATAATTCTACTAGTTGGAGGTGTTTTTGCTATTTGTTAGAATGAAACCAAAAATTACCACAATTTGGCGGAGTTAAAAGTTTTATATGTGCCGCAGAGATATTTGCCTTCATATTTTCTACAAAGTTGCTGAACATATCCTACACCTCAGACTTAACCCTAAGAATAAATTGACTACTACAGATTTAATCCTGTGACTAGACCCTGGTGGACAAGGAGCGGTCCTTGTTCTAACTCAAATATATGAAGGAGACACGTTAAATTAACATGGCTTTGCCACGAGATTTGTGAATTAACATCCTACGTCATAGCTTGAAATACTTCTGTACCTGTTTTACACTACCTGTCTTAGGATCATCGTCGAGTAAGAGAACTCAGAATCTTCCTCAAAAATATTAGGATCCATAAGAAAAAGTTAATGTATTATATTTAATACTGCGGTAAAGAAATATTACATTCTTTGGGCCTTGATCGGATATGTTTGTGTCAAAATATATCCAGAAATGTCAAAGCTGACCCTGCATATAATGTACAATAATACAAAAGAACCATTTAGAATATTTTTTTTTGTCAATATGTTATTTGATATTTAAACGAAACAAATATCGTTATATACCCAAATAGACGTAAATATTTAGTTTTATTCAAGGGACCTAACGTTATTCTTCTATAAACTAGTATAATTTATTCAATTGACAATGTCTCTCTCCACAAATTCATTTTCGGTATAATAATTTTGTATAAAAACTTTTCTTTGCAGGCCAAACGTCAGATGCCAGAATTTCCCAGGGACATACCTCAACCGCCAATTCCTTTCTAAACCCATTTCAACGACAACTATTTACTGATTTAGCCCAACATGTCTATAGTATTTAAGTTAACATTTTAAGTAATTGTTAAAGGTGGTACCGTATGAACAAAAAAATTCAAAAAAATATATTTTATAAATACATAAAAGCTAATGTGTTAAATTTCTAACAGTCACGGTAAAGGCTATTGTCCGACCGACCCATAGTTTAACTAATTAAGGAAATGTAGACGAAATAATTTCCGTTTTGTTTTAAACGCACATGTTATTTATAGTTTTGGGGAGCTATTGGCGTTAATATAATGATATGGTGTCGTTGATATGTATTATAGATATATTAATTTATGCAAAATTTTAAATTACAAATTTATTGTGTCGTTGTTATATTTAGCAACATTACAGGACTTCCACAACATATAGAAGTATTCATAAATAACATTTCATTGCATTTACACTTCTTCAGTCCACTCACTTCCTGCTCTAAAGTTCTTTACAATACATTGAACTCTCTTAACCCCTGCGAAGTAATGCGTAGTTGCCTTCGTGCATTAGCTCCTCACAAACCCCCTATAGCCATTCGTTGACTTCATGCATTTATTCCTCACAAGCGGCTCTCATTCCACTCTTACATCTGCAAAACTTAAGCACTTTTCTATCAAATTACAATTTATATCCACACTTTGGAAAACCACATTTGCGGTGACGCCAAAAAATCTCGCCAAAAAATATGTTCAAATGACTTCGAAAAAGTTCCATTTCCGACACTTTTAACAAAAATGTTCTTTTGCTGTCATGGTGATGTGCTGCGACAGCAGCATCATGTGTGTATGTGGTTTTGTGTGTGAAAAAACTGTAAATTTCAATATATCCCTTGCTTTGAAACGATTTATGTCTTAAAATTTTATAATTAATTTTAAATTCTTCGGAAAGTATTTAATTGCCTGCAAATAGGTAATTTGAGCACGTACAATAATTAGCGTGGCAGGGAAATTTGAAGTGTGGAAAAAATTAGTGTAATGCCGGGAAATAAAGAGACTCACATAATTAATAACATATAATTATTCAAGTTGTAGAAATTTTTAGTGATCTACATATTGGTAAAGGATATAGTCCAGGAATGCAACAATACGAAATATAAAAAATTAATTTACATTAAGAAATTAAAGAACTTAAGTTAAATAATTTTTTATAATTACGTTTAGCGAATATACAATATAAAATTTATCAGAATGATTTTTTAAGTGAAAAGATTTATATTTCAGCTTAAAATTAATTTTTAGCAATTCAGAAGGTTATAAAGATGTAAAGATATTTACTAATTTTGTGGACAAATTATTTCCTTTGAAAGTACATGCTATATAAATAATATCTTATATGTATCTATTATAAGTCTTTCTAATCGTTAGTTACTTGGGATGCCCCAGTAGCCATTGAACATTCGTTCACCTGTAATTTCCCAGTTATATACAGAGGTGATACCTCTATCCAATTGGCGGTTGTCCCCGACAAATACAAAGCTAACATGACTGCAATGGACAAGACAGGAATGCATACGACGCAAGACAAGAGACTTTTACTTCTGGTCTCGCCGTTTAACTCTGCCAGTGACCGAATAGCCACTATTCGCATCAAGACGAAATATTTTTACATTACGCTGATTTGTGTACATTCCCCGACAGAAGACAAAGACGACTATATTATATCCATCGCTACCCAGCCCATGACATTGGAATTGTTCTGGTAGATTTGAATGCCAAATTGGGGGAGGGGGGAGATACTCCGGGTTCAACATTTGGAAAATTTAGTCTACAGAATAACCACCATCAACGATAATGGAGGTATTGGTTGGCTTCGTGTCGGCAAGAAACATGGTTATGAGTGGATCCAGATTCTCGCAAATAGATATACATAAGGTAACATAGATATCCTCTGATCAAAAGTAAAGAAACGAACCTGAACGAACCTGGAAATCGTTGAAAGGCATGTCTCAAGCGTTATGGACTTGTATGTTTTTTACGGTGCATATCAGAGAATGACAATAAGTACTCGGAATTAATGTATACTTAAGTACATACCCATAATTTATATACTTCTGTGGAACTATACCTAACACACAGAGAATACTTACAAACTCTTACTTGCGTTGAAAAAGACATGTCTGCACACCATTTATAACGATCGTTACTTCTGCCTACCCTGACTTTTGTTTCTCATACACAAGTATACACAAAATACACTCGACGGACACGAGATCAGAAGCCGAAGCAGACTCAACTTTATTATGAAGTTTTTTAGCTACGATAATGATCATCATAGATCATCGTGTTTGATCGTTCTTACATTCGTCAACTCTTCTATGCACTACGGGTGACATGAGAACTCATGTGTACTCATGTACATTCCCATACTCTACGGAACATGACATGTATAACTAGCACCCAAAACAACCAACACTTGTAACAACATGTGCTGGGTTCTCGTGTACTTGGGTGTACCAATGCACAAGTGTGTGCGGGTATGCGCATGGTTTGATCGTTTACACTTTATACATGTACATGTCTGGACATTAATACTTCAACAGTACTCTTATTGTACATTTTGTCATTCTCTGGTGCATATATAGACAAGGATGACCACCTAGTTGCAGCCACGTTTCATAATAGATTAAGCAGTGCTAAAAACGTTCGTAACCAAACTCAAAGGAAGATAGACATCATAAACCTACATACCGCCGAGATAACCAATCCTACTTCAACCAACTCCCTCATTTAATTCAAACCAACCACCATAATTCTGATGTTCCCGACACCCAATGACAGATATAACGAATTCTATGACCATTGCAACGACCGTACTGGGTTATGAAAAACCACGCTCAGACGAGCCCTGATACGATAAAAGTGTCACGTAATGTCTGAGGAAAAAGATACTGTATACAAGGCAAATCTGCAGCCAATGGCAACGCGTGCAGTTACGGAGTGTTCCGCCTCTTCATACGGAAAAAGCGTGTATGGAAGAAAAGAGAGAGCCAAGATATCGCAAACTACAGGGATAGAGGTCAAACCCGAAAGTTCTACTAAACTGTAAGTACAGAGGCGGAAATCTGGTCGCAGACACTTAGAGTGTGCTGCAAATACGGAAGGGACACTTTCGTTCTTTTCTCACTCCCAAAGGCAGCATAAGTAGCGAAATCACACCAATAATCGACGACGGAGTAGATTGTCCACCACCTAGCCAAAACGAAACCAACATGGCAATTACTTAGTACTTAATTTCCCCTTACACCCCATGATGATTGGAGCCAGGAATTGAACCTGTGATCTCCCGCATGGTAGTCGCGTGTTCTAACCACTATGCCACGGCCGGTCCCATGGCATGGCAATTACACGGCTTCAAAATAAAAAAACCGCGGAAGGCGATGGACTGCCAGCCGAGCTTTTTAAAGCCGCAGAGATGAGCTGGGAACTGGCATACTCCAACTCATAAACACGATTTGGCTCAAGGAGTGCATGCCCGATGTTTGAAATCTGAGTGTTATATGCCCTGTGGTTAAGAATGGCGATCCAAGTGTGTGTACCAACTATCGCGGGATCAGCCTTTTACCCATCAATTGCAAGATCCTGTCTAGTGTGTCATGTGCAAGACTAAAGCCCATCCTAGTAAAACTGATTGGACCTTATCAATATGACTTTAGACCTCGTAAACCCCCGACCAATCAGATGTTCACATTACGACACATCCTGAAGAAGACCCAAGAAATGCAGATCGACACCTACCATCTGTTGATTGACATCAAAGCTGCATTCGACAGTACGATACGACAGAAATTGCTAGATGAAATAGCTGAGTTTAGTATCCCCGCAAAGCCAATGCGATTTTGCGGGATGACACTGACTGACACATAGTCTTCAGTGGAAAAAAGCAAAAATCTGACAGAGCCATTTTCTACCATTTTCTTGCGATCTCTTCAACATCGTAATGGAGATGATCATGTGGAAGGCTGCAGTAAACATGAATGGTACCGTCTTCAACAAAAATCTTCTGAAAATCAAAAGACGAGTATTGATCGCAACCCGTTGTTACTATGAGCTAAGCAAGCGATTTAATGACAAAGCCCTCTCTCGATGAACAAAATCCAACTGTACCAAACACTGATCCTACCTATATTGCTTTACAGCGCAGTATCCTGGGTTATGACACACGTGGATCAATCGATTCTGGGAATATATGGATCCTTCATCGTTAACGGCGAGTATCGTCGTCAAATGAACCATGAGCTGTATGAGCGACAACGACATAGTCAGGTGCGTTAAAATAGACCGAATGCGCTGGCTTAGACTCGTTGTACGTATGGATGAAAATGCTCCCGCTCGAAAAGTCTTCGGCACAGGAGGGGGCGGACAAAACTGCGTTGGTTGGACCAGGTTTAAGAGGTGTTATTTAAACTTGGTGTGACGAACCAACTACCGAGCGCCGAAGAATTGAAATTCTTTTCCACGTGCGGCTACTGATGGAAGAGATTCTGTTGCTGCTGCCATATAAAAGAATATTAGTCACTACATGCAGAGGGGAATGAATGTCCTTTGCATCAGGCCAAAGCCCCATGACAGCAGAACAAATCCTTACAAAGGATATATATCTACTTATTTTAGATCGGAGATATATCACAAAGTATATGCGGGACCGGCCGTGGCATAGTGGTTAGAACACGCGACTACAATGCTGGAGATCGCAGGTTCAAACCTGGCTCCAGTCATCTTAAAAAAAAAAGAAGAAAAGAAATAAAATTTTCTTTCATTGTCGGCTCCCCTCGAATGTTGTTGACAGCAACTTCGCAGTATTAAGCGTCGATTCAATCGTCGTGTCTAGTAAGACCTTCTCAAACAGTGACGTTCGCATTCGTCGATACACAATTAGGTGCTGTTAGTTGTGAATCTGAAAATAGAAAGCGTGTTAATTCACAACAACGCGAGAAGCTATCCCATACCTCATTCATGGGGTGCAAAGGGAAGTTAAGTAAGTATATGCGGCATATTTAGCATTATCATATTCGGGGGCAAAGATGGGGCACATCGGTCAGAGTGGAATGATTGTACTTTAGGTTAGGTTAGGTTAATTCGGCAACCACATTCAACACAGCTCACATGGGTCCTAGAATGAGTCCGGTTGTGATACTATTTTCAAATTTTCGCACCAAGTTTTCCTATTCTGTACGTTCAACATCACCATCAAACCATTTCGTTGCTCTGATGGAGGCATAGATATTGCGCATATCGTCTGCTGATAGACAGGTATTGCCTAGAAGTGTCCAATGACCAAGCTTTTCATATTTTAGATCACCAAAAGCAGGGCAGTGCACATATGATGCTTTGTGGTCTCCTCTTCTTCCTCATCATTGCAGCTTCTACAAAATTCGTTGTAGGGTAGTTTCAACCTCTCAGCGTGTTTACCAACCGGCCAGTGACCGGTTATTACAGCTATGATGTTCCTCAGGTAGACTCTGGACAGGTTTAGCACAAATCTTGTCCTCTGCGTATCCATTGTAGCCCAAATTTGTTTGCAAGTCAGTTCTCTCACCCATCTCCTTGTGAGAGGGATCCCAGACTGAGACTGAAATCTTCGTCCGAGTTCACGGTATGAATGTACTTAGAATCACGTTATAGCCTCATGGGAGCGGATCACTTCCATATATAGGATGTATCTCGGCTCTGTTTCAGATCGGAGATATATCACAAAGTATATGCGGTATAAATAATAATTAGTGTTATCATATTCTGAAGCCTAGATCACACCTATATGTAGGATATATCCCGACTCTGTATCGTGACCAATAGTAGACAAAATTTTGGCAAACTAAAGTGCAGATAAAGTTAGTCTGAATATCATGTTTTAAAAGGCATATAACATATTACTTAATCTTCTTATAAATATTTGTTAGAATCACAACTACATAAACTTTAAACTTAATATAAGAGGATGGTATGTGTAAGTTACTTAAACTGACTTATATTTGTATACTTCATCCAAAGATAACCATTTAGAACCCAAATATAGTTTATTAGTCACGTGGCACATAGTATAAAACTCCAGGTCTATTTGTTTTCATATGACAAGCTTTGACAATTTAGTCAACCATAATAAGAGCTCCAATTTCTACCCAATCATCTAACGAAATTGCTGCACCAGCTTTATACGATAATTTTCTATTTATTATTATTTATAGATCATTATTTTTTTTCTATTCCATATGATATTAAAACTTAGTCTTCAACTTTGCCCTTAAAAGAATTTCAATGCATTACTTTAAACCCACCTCCCTATCAGTTCTCACATTGCATCATCCTCGTCGAACAAATGCAGGTAATTGCAAGCCACCAGCTTGTTAATGATGGCATTGTACCCATTAAGCTCGCTCTCAGCCTCTCACATGGCTGACGCAATATAAAAGTCTACAAGTAATTATGAAGTTAAAGGCAACGTCATCTATCGTTCAACCAACTTACCAAAGTAATTTAACCATTATTGCTTACGTCTGCATATGTGTTGGTTAGCTTTTTCTCGGTTCGAAAGCAATTTAAGTATGTTTATACTGACACGTACACACACACGCACACACACTTGCCCAAGCATATGCATTTCCACAAAGACACCAACCAATACATAGTCATACAGTTTTTAGAAGTAATATGGGACTAAGCATCTGCTACGGGGTCTGTAATTGAGCATACGCATACATTTATACTATTTAATAATATTGTGTAATTATCCATTAATGGTTTTACAGAAGTTTGTGCATTTTGTTCTTGCAGCTGCAAAAGGAACTATGAACTATAAACTATTTTGTGGAAGTGGAGAATAAGTGAAAGAAAGTTATACATAGGTGATTTGCGGCATAGAGAAGAGCTATAGGCAGGCTAGATGTTTGGGAAGATCTTACTTAGTTACATCAGTAGCACAGAAAAAAAACACAACTGTTGTTAAGTAATTAAATATTATTGTTAGCGTTCAATTTCAATTTATAACAACTTTTCCATTTGAACATATTTGTAAATTGTCATATTGACAAATTTTCAACCAAATCAAACTCAAAATTGTAATTTATTTCATTTCCTGTTTCGATTACTATCTTAGTTCTTGTAATTACAAAATATTAGTATATAATAACAAAATAAAATATATTTTTTTATATATCACTTAGAAGTTAACATTTTTTTTCTTATAATATTTCTCACCAAAGCCTACCTCCAATCAATCATATGTTCCTGACTATGTAGTTAAGGATATTGAAGCCAACTGCTTGACTGGCATCGACAATCACCTCATTTGCCCACACAACTCTTTATTTCCATATATGTGCCTGCATACATCTCCACACAGCTGTCCGTGTCTGCTGCGTGTCTGTATTAGTATGCAACTTAAGTGGCATGAAAAGTGGCAGAGTGTGCAGCAATAAAAGCTACGATAATAATTGTTATGTTTTAACCAAACCCTTTTGCACAACATTTCAATAGATTCATTTGAAGTCTCTGCACACACACACACTCACGCACAGTCCACTATATACATATGAAGCTAAAGCCAGATGAGTGTGAGAGCGGCGACACATGTACTGCCTACATGATTACTTACTGCATTCTTACAAACACACTCACGTCCATACGCTAACAAGGTCTCATATGCATATAGTCAATGGCACACACACACACACCCAAGCATACAGGATATGCCAGCTTCTAACTCTCTGTTAGTTATTGGAAGTTGAAAAATCACAAAGCACAAGAAAAGCAGAGTGGCGTGTGAGGAGGGGGTAGAATATATGCAAGACTTAAGTAAAGTCTTTACACTCCATGATTTTCCACTTTTGTCCTCGTGTGGCTTAGAAAACAAGGAGTTGTGCATTATTGCATGCATCAGCTGTGATTGTTCCATGGCATTACGGGAGTCATCACTTATAGTCAGTTCGGGCATATGTGCCTCTGTCATGCCATCACGTTTGTTTTTATAGCCATTAGACGGATGTACAAAGGAAGCCAATACACTGAGTTTAAGGGATTGGTTGGGTAGACTTGAGAACTCTTAGTAAGTGAAGAAGTAAAGCTATAACTATGGGAGTACATTAGATCGAAACAATCCAGAACAGACGAGAAATCTTATAAAGCTGCATATAGCAGAGGTTTTTAAAGCCCCAGCTTAAAAATTATAAAATTACAAAATTACAAAATTACAAAATTACAAAATTACAAAATTACAAAATTACAAAATTACAAAATTACAAAATTACAAAATTACAAAATTACAAAATTACAAAATTACAAAATTACAAAATTACAAAATTACAAAATTACAAAATTACAAAATTACAAAATTACAAAATTACAAAATTACAAAATTACAAAATTACAAAATTACAAAATTACAAAATTACAAAATTACAAAATTACAAAATTACAAAATTACAAAATTATAAAATTATAAAATTACAAAATTACAAAATTACAAAATTACAAAATTACAAAATTACAAAATTACAAAATTACAAAATTACAAAATTACAAAATTACAAAATTACAAAATTACAAAATTACAAAATTACAAAATTACAAAATTACAAAATTACAAAATTACAAAATTACAAAATTACAAAATTACAAAATTACAAAATTACAAAATTACAAAATTACAAAATTACAAAATTACAAAATTACAAAATTACAAAATTACAAAATTACAAAATTACAAAATTACAAAATTACAAAATTACAAAATTACAAAATTACAAAATTACAAAATTACAAAATTACAAAATTACAAAATTACAAAATTACAAAATTACAAAGTTACAAAATTACAAAATTACAAAATTACAAAATTACAAAATTACAAAATTACAAAATTACAAAATTACAAAATTACAAAATTACAAAATTACAAAATTACAAAATTACAAAATTACAAAATTACAAAATTACAAAATTACAAAATTACAAAATTACAAAATTACAAAATTACAAAATTACAAAATTACAAAATTACAAAATTACAAAATTACAAAATTACAAAATTACAAAATTACAAAATTACAAAATTACAAAATTACAAAATTACAAAATCACAAAATTACAAAATTACAAATTTAAAACTAAATCAGTCAGAATATCTCTATGTAAGGCATAGACAACGGGCCAGCGGAAAGAGTACAAAGAGAATCTCAGACTCTTCAAGAAACTAGTAAGAAAGCGTAAAGAGGTAAGTTGACTTTTGAAATTATTATCCGACCAGCGCCCCAGGATACATAATGAATTATTATGGAACCTGGACTGAATCCTCAAGGGAAATCTTTGTAATCCTTACGGACACCCACCATAGATGGGGAGTACCACCATAGATGGGGATGTGTTGAAGGAAGCCATCAACAGCTTTGATCGTTATAAATCCGCCGGTCTGGATGATATTATACGAGTTGAACTTCAACGGGCCTTGGAGATACTATTGCCACGGCTAAATACTATCATTATGGATGTGTGAGACTATCGTACCTGCAATAAGATGGAGTATGACTAAGGTGGTCTTAATCCCAATGGCGGGAAAGTCAACGCAAACCAAAGCGAAGGATTATTGACCAATAATTCTTACATCATACAATATAAAAGCGCTTGAGAGAATCATGTTAGCAGTCTGCATTGGGATAAATCTACCATACCTCGAACGGAAGATGCAGTATTATATCAAAATCCTGGCAAACTGGATGACAGATAACTTAACGCGAACCCTGGTAAAACAGATTTAGCACTGTAAAACGGGTGTTTTATCTTAGACTGAGGTAGCTCAGCCGACTCCAGGGTCTTCGCAAGGACCCTCAAAACCTTACGAAATGAAAGAATGGATTTTGTATTTCCTTATTTTATAATCCACAAAATTTATATAGAACAAAAACACTCCAAATCCTTGGGCTCAGTGCAGTCACTGGTCTCATAGCCTTAAGATGTTTGATGGCGGGTAATGATGTCTGGGGACTATCGTATCGTTGATGGTGTCTAGTGTAATGTGTTGCAGTGCTTGGGGTTATTGTCCTTTGTAAGGAGAAGCAGTCCTTAGACGACCGACGGTAATTCGGTAACAGGAAACAGGACGGGTTTGACGCGGCGGTAATTCGGTGATGGGACACGGGACTGGTTGCGGTAATTCGTCGAGGACTCACAGGTAAACCAGGCAGGACCTCCTAGTGAGATTTGCTTAGGTCTTGTAACGGAAGTATAAGAAAAAAAAGGCCCTGTCCTTAAACTACACGTTTGTACAGACTCAAGGTCCGATTGTACAGGCTTATAGCCCGATTGTACAGACTCCTAGGTCCGATTGCACAGGCCTATTGCCCGATTGTACAGACTCGTAGGTCCGATTGTACAGGCCTATTGCTCGATTGTACAGACTCGTAGGTCCGATTGTAAAGGCCTCGTAGGTCCGATTGTACAGGCCTATTGCTCCATTGTACAGACTTATTGTCCGTTTAACAAAGATAATTGTCTTCGTACAATCCAAAGAGTCAAAGAGATCAGATAACATTCCTTGACTTGGCAATAAACTTCGTCTTGGAGGAGTCACCGACGACCGTTGTGAAAAAACGTCGTCTCCTTATATTATAGGTGACTTGAACTAAATGTGAATTATGAAGTAGTAGATTTACCTGAACGCCGCAATTTAAAAGAATCTTTGTGCTGCTGACCGATGATGCTGTTGTGTGGTGAAGTTGTGTGTGTTGCGACAGCCTTTCCGTTGCTGACCAATGATGTGTGTTGCGTGGTGGTATGCTATGTCGTATTTTAGCGCTCGCGTCGCAACCGGCTGCCATGGTGTAGTGGCAGAGCAACTGGCTGGCGATCATTAGGTTGCGAGTTCAAATTCAACTGCGTTAAATTTTTTTTTTGATTGTATTATATTCTGAAAGTTGTATTATTATATTTAACGTATAATATATTATTCTAGTTATTATTACATTATATTATTCTATTAATTATGTACGGACGAAATATAAGTTTCGTCACGTTACAACTGTTCAGTCGAAAAGAGAAAGAGAAATCGCCCACTATATCCAACATCCATTTGGGCAATAAACAACTCATCTGCTACGAAATAGGCCTCATGTTGGACAGGAAGCTAAAGTATAGACAAAACATAGAAAGCTGAACCAACAATTCATTATACACATGCCGAAATGCTATTGGGAAAACTTGGGGACTCAAACACTTTGAAGCCAATACTACAATAGGGCTCTATAGTTTAGTGGTATACGCTCGAAAAGAGGATCAAATTTCAACAAATATATCGTGATCAACGTTCCTCTTGTCTCCTAATAACTGGATGTTGGACACCCTCTAAAGCACTCTACACGACACTTAAGCTACTTCTAACTGACCTGAACTGCAAATAAGCCATTCTAGGCCTGAGTATAATATCAAGGATTCTAGACTTATGCAGCGTTTTCCAAGCGAATATAATTGCTTTTAAACTTACCGCGGACATGATGACGGTAAGGAAGGTATCACAGGAATATATTCTCCGAACAGTCCAGCGGCGATAAACTCTCTGAAGTCCTGGAACATCAAATCAAAAGTAGTCCAACCATCTAACTCAACTGCTTCGGGATGTTCCAACTTCCGAAAATACTATATCGCAGTGGCAATATATAACCGATTTCTTAAAACGGTCTGCGAGAAGCGTACTTGGGTACTCAAGGACAACACGATGCACAGTCGATCGTTTCTATAAGCTAGACGAAGCAAAGAAGTTTTTAAGCTTGAAGCTGTCTTAGTTGCACTTTAAAAGTTTTGTTGGGAAATATTGATTTTCGGGAAAAATGGCCCATGAATGTTTACTAAAAAATATTAAATTATCAGTACAAAAATTTTATTTCTTGGAGGGAGTTGCCTGCCTATCCCAATAAACATACATCTCTGGGTCCTACGTGTACTCATTTCTGGCCCTTCTTCAACTATGATCTTCCTTTTTGATGTTTAGAGACCAAAACGAACAAATAACCGAATCTCTGTTTAGACAATCAGGTTTCTGAGATTTTTCCCTTGGTGTGACTAATCGAAAAACTGAAGATATTCATCTTATTTTCTATTTGGACAATTTTCCTGTAATATGTTCCAATAACATATGCAGGTTAAAACGAATTCCCTTATAGGGTAACGCCAGTGTTTTCTTTTAGCTATAACTACCAGCACTTGAACTTTACGACACAAAGCAATCTGTAAATTTTCTCCTTCTCCAATCGTTTAAATTCAATTATCAGCATTTAGCCGTGCAGTTTCTCTATCTCTATACCTCGTTTTCTCAATTTTTCCCATTCACTTGGATGTTATGCCTTCTTGCTCGTACGTAGTTTAAATCAAAAGAGGGCTTAATTAGTACGAAATAGCGGTGTAAAAGTAATGTTGGCATAAAATTTTAATTACATTACTTCAGTGTTTATATGCTCTTCTCTCGCGTCACCTCTCTCTTTCCATCTCTATCATCACACACATACTACACATGTAAGTGGGTGCAAATGGGTGTTAATGGGTTGACTCAAGTACAAGCTGACATTCATATGGTTTTTGCAGTGTTGTTGTATCGCCGGAATCGCTTTAAATCTGTGTTGCTCTGTGTGCAATTGCAAATGAGCCCTGTGTGTCAGATGGGGTTTGTCAGTGCTGAATTTTGTTTTTTTTTTTCACTTCTTTTTTTATTAAGGAGGTACACGTTGACACTTATTTCTGAACTGAAATGTACCAGATGAGTGTCGCTTAGGCAGAATTAAAACACTTGGAACAATTTATGAGGATGTCAGTTGGGAGGTTAAAGAAATAAAAAAAAATGTTTTGATTTTTATGAGGCATAAGGCCTACAACACTTACGTTCGCTTCACTTAGTCGATGGGAATTGCGAAAATGCCAGTGTCAATCATGGACGAATGCCGAGAAATGCCATATAAAAGGGTTTACTGGTGGCCTTGTAATATTATGAGATATTCATGTCACATTATTTTCAGTTCAATGTACTGAAAAAACTAAATATGTGGGATAGTTTTTCTAAATTTTAAATTAAATAAATTTGAAATTGATTCATAAAGAAAATAGTTTCATACAGATTAAAGTATTTTTATAAAAATCAGATTTACTAACATCTGATAAATCCAGTGTAAGTTTAAGATTGCATGGCTTTGAAATTCATTATTGTGTATTATATGTTCTATTCATTATGTGGCTCTTCTATTAAAACCCAATTCTTCATCTTAAAAATTAACACTGCTAATAGTTCTGCAATATCTGTAGTGCAATTGTTATTGTTATTATTAGTATTGTTCTGACTTTCATACTACTAACCAGTGATGGTGAAATTTTATTTCACATTTTTTGCCTCTTAGTACTGACGCTGACCACTACGACGTCCTTTGTGCTTTTTTTCCCTCGCCATTATTTGTTTTTAGTTTTGCTAAAGGTCAAAGTGTGGCCAACAAATGTTTCACATTCTTCAAGAACTTCTTGTAAACCTTAATATATTCCCTAGATAAACAGCGCAGACTAAAGTGACTAACTTTATTTTTGAGAGGGTCCAAAAGTTTTAATGATTTTAAGGGCTAACCAACAATTAATACAAAAACTTGTGATATTTATAAGTTTTTCATTTTTTTTTGGTTGCCTTTTATTGCTCTTTGCCACTGCTGCTGCTGCTGCTTCTGTTTTAGTTTTACTTGTAAAGGTTTCTCGAGGTCACTCAACAGCGGGAATATGCGAAAAAGTTTTTGTTATAATAAATATTTTTTTGGGCTATTAATAAATGTCCAAAATAGTGGTGAACGTTAGGGAAAACAATTTACCATAATATAGTTTTTATGTTGGCATTATGTTAGTGACCGGAAGTTAAGAAGTTTATGGTCTTGTCTTGGAATATGTAAATACTGTGGCTGCATGTTGTAAAGTAACAGTTGATAGCAATATACAAACATTAAAATATTTTGCATATAACCATTGTTATGTAGTTCTTAAGAGTTAAATTTACAGTGATGTAGTTTTTATTATTAGAGATTTAAATCTCATTTTCATAACAGAGAGACTTTGGGACCTGATGCTAGACTCTTCTATGGTTTTAAAGCAAAATTAACAATAAAATATTAAATAACTGTCATGACTAAATAGCATAACGTTCGATTTACTATAACAGGGATTTTACCTTAGGCTGAGGTAGTCTCAACTCCTCCAGGGTCTTCAAAACCTAACGAAATAAAAGAATGGATATTCTCTGACTAGGGCAAGATATTATATATATATTTCCTTATTTTACAAAATTTTAATAGAACGAAACACTTCAGATCTTTTAGGTAAAGTGATCTGATAAGATGTTTGACGGCTGGTAATGATGACTGGGGTTATGATTGGTCGGTGGTGTCTGTTGTAGTGTTTTTCGGTGCCTGGGGTTGGTTTTCTTTGTACGAAGGGGTAGTCCTTAAACGAGCTGTGGAAATTCGGTGACGGGAAACAGGACAGGCTTGACGCTGCTGTAATTCGGTGATGGGAAACAAGGCGGGTTTAGATTAATTCGGAAGGACTTTCCTGTGAAATTTGCTAAGGTTCTGGAATAGGAGAATAAGAACAACAATTAAAAGGCCCTGACCTAACAAATACGAGGACTCGTTGTGCAGACTTAGAGTCCATTGTACAGACTCATGGTCTGATTGTGTAGGATTATAGCCCGATTGTAAAGACTTATTATCCGGTTGTACATACTCAAAATCCGAGTCCGATGGTACAGTCTCGTAGCCCAGTTGTACATACTTGTTGTCCAAACGTACAGGCTTATAGCCTGATTGAACAGACTCGTAGTCTGGTTGTACAGACTTATTGTCCGATAGTATAGACCCGAAGGTCCTATTAAACAGGCTTATAGTCCGATTGTACAGGCTCGTCTCCCGGTTGTTCAGACTTGTTGTCCGATTGTACACAGTCAGGGTCCGATTGTGCAGGCTCGTAGCCCGATTGTATAGAATTGTTGTCCGATTGTACAGACTCAAGGTCCGATTGTACAGGCTTATAGTCGGATTGTACAGTCTTGCAGACCAGTTGTACAGACTTATTGTCCGATTGTACAGGCTCAAGGTCCGATTGCACAGGCTCGTAGCCCGTTTATACAGACTTAGTGTTTATTTAACAAACACAAACAAAACAGGAGATCAGATAACATTCCTTGACTTAGAAGACAACCGTAGTAAAAAAACGTTGTCTCCTTATATTATGGGTGATTTGTAAGAAGGCGTGGTAGGTAGGTTAGGTTAATTCGCTGCCGCATTCAATACAGCTCACTTGGGTTCTGGTATACGTCTCGTTGTGATACAATTTTCCAATTTTGGCACCAATTATTCAAAATCTGTTCGGTCAGCGTCGCTTTTAAACAATTTCGCTATCCTAATGAAGGCATGGCACTTCCGCACATCGCCAACTGATAGACAGGTATTGTCCAAAAGTGCCCTATGACCAAACTTTTCATATCTCAGGATAATATGTAAATGATCCCCGCCGAATTCTAAGCCGATTTAAAGATGTCAGTCCGTCTGACTGTTCCCGCTATTACAGCCGTAGTTTCAGACCTATCGAGCCTAAATTTGGTATGCAAACTTATATCCTCTAAGCGGAGGTTATATTTTAAGATGAGCCAGATCGGACGGAAACTACTCTCATCTTCCATACAAATTCCCCCGTTTGGTGGTGTCCATCCGTCTGTCCCAGCGATTACAGCAGTAGTTTAATAGCTATCAAGACAAAATGCACTTATAAATGGTTCTTCTAATGAATAGTTGGCTGGTTTCATCTTTAAGGACTATTTGAGTCCAAAGTCCTAGTAATTTTTAGCCATGGCTATCACTTTCTCGTACTCTAACATTTTCAAACCAGTTCTATTTGCTTTAGTAAGTAACTTGACTCCACTCTTTAAACCAATTAGTTTACACACCTCGCCTGAATGGCGAATGGGTTCACCTAAAATGGTAACGAAAATGGTAAATGTGTTTTTGTTGTTGGGGTTCAATTGTACATTAAAAATTCACTTAAATCAAAATCCTAGCTGATCCTTTTTTTAAGTTAAACGGATTTTTCGTTTTTTTACTCCGTTTTGCGCTTTTTTTTAGAAATGACGTTCTTTGCCCCATGATTCCGCCATCAAATCATAGAGATAATATATCATGTTATATCTCATTGGAATCGTACGGACTGCAGCTTTAAGACTCCTGTCCAAATTTATGTTTTCTGCACTAAATTAAGATTTTTCCCAAAATTTTTAGGTGTGTGTTAGTTAGCTTTGTGGAGCAGGTTGAACATCAGCCTCACTTAGACTATACATTTAATAGTCATATCACGAAGGTCATATCCCTAGTTTACCCCAGACCACGTAGGTCGTATGGACTCCTATCACTCTTCATCCCCACAGTTTCTGCAGTAATCATAACAAGCTACTTTTAGTCTCATTATATGCATTTTAATCAGACGGTGAAGTACGAAAATTCTATCAGAAGATTAATGGTAGGGTGTATGAACCAGGTCTTCCCTTCTGTAAACCCAAGGATGGTCATCTAGTTACTGACTCCGAAAGCGTTCTGAGAATATGGGAAGATCCCTTTATAGGGCGACTTTAGACCAGGCAAATCCACGACGGATCAGATATTTTGCCACTTATTTAAAAAAAATAGTCTTGGTATACAATACAGTGATCTGGAACTGTTCGCGCTATATGTATCCCTAGGTTTTTGGTTTGGAACACGAAACTAACTTAATTTTTTTGTGCCGATAGTATAGATGTCGACATACAATCCTTAACCAGCTGTTGTGTATTTCCATGCAAATATTTAAGGTACATGGTTCTTCATGTCAAATAGTGGTTCAGCCAGAGTGTGGTCAACGATGACTGTAGTGTCAAGCATCATCTTAAAGATTACACTGTGACCATAACCATTGTTCGATCATTACGGCAGCTCTTTTAGTCTTACTGGCTTAGGTGGTGTGGAGAGCACCAGCGATCCACAGACAATCTATCTGTTGGACCTTGTGTAGTATACTTCTGATGAGCCGTACATCAAACGATAACTCCCTAAAGTAGTATCAGTCTTACTACTGCAGAATACAACCCGCCCACTTCGCCATAGTGAGAAGGGCTCTTGAAGAAGGATGCCTCTGAGTATGCTTCAAAACTTTTTTTTGGAAAATATAGTTGGTATCCTACAAAAAGGTCTGAAGTCTATTTTTTGTGTTTCTGAGTTATTGCACAGAAAAAAAACACAATTTTTGTTAAGTAATTAAATAAAATTGTTAGTATTCAATTTTGATTTATAACAACTTTTCCATTTGAGAGTGGTTGTAAATTGTCATATTTACAAATTTTCTACCACTTTTTAAATTCAACAAAAATATAAAAATTGTAAATATGACAAAACTGTTTATTGTTTTTACAATTTCGGTTGTTGGCGCCTTTTTAATTAAATTTTTAATTGTATTGACGAAATGGTATTTAATATGACAATTCATTTGTCGTAATTTTTTTCTGTGTGAGTTACTGATTTTTGGCCGCTTGTGTTTTGATACAATAACTAAAAAACTACTTTCTATAGGCATTGGATTTGTTTACAGGGCTAAGACTAATATTGGCACGCCGTCTGCAAATGCAAGAACAGAATGTCATTCAGTGCGATATACCAGAGTAACAGAGGATATAACACCACCTTGAGGTATACCGCTATTGACAAATCTGTCTAAATCTGACGTCTGATACGTCTCTTCGTACATAAACCTCTTAATAAAGACGCCCATTGTCATATATGATAGTGCCATGGCTATCGTTTCTCGAGTTACGTTATTGCACTCCTCTTATCAAATTTCTCAAAATTTTTCAGCTCATTTGGGACTTAATTCTGAGAATTGCACGTGAAAGTAGCAACAAAAGCATCACTCGTTTTGTCAAGTTACATGCCATAATAATTTAATAGCGATTTGAAGTTAGTAAATATCGTATTATCGTATTAATCACGTTTTAAGCTCTTTTGTTTGACATAACTCAAGAACCACAAGTCCGATTTAAATTTAAAAAAAATTAAGAATTACAATTCCTTTAATCTGTTCATATAAAGTTTCCCTACATAAGCAATAGTTTCAATTTTCCATTCATCAAATGATTTTGAACTGGGTTTATTTTGTAGCAGTTTCAATAAAACTGTTGTACACCGTGGCGTATGATTTACGTGGAATATTACCTATGTAATCATACGCCACCATATAGTATTTATGTTATGTCAAACAAAAGAGCCTAAAACATGACAAATTCCCCTATACGATACTTATTAACTACAAATCGATATTAAATTATTATGGCATGTAACTTGACAAAACGAATGATGCAGAACTTCTTCTTTTTGGGGCTACTTTCACGTTCAGTTCTCAGAATTGAGTCCTAAAATCATGTGTTGTACTGTGTAATATACTTTTGGATGGCTAGTGTACCTTCAATGAATCCCACCAAGTCTTGAAGCAAGCATGCTAACTGTCCGACAGCTGTTTCCGGTATAAATTTTCCTAATGTAGCTGGCAATGAGGCTTTCTAGTGTTTCTTGAAGACACTATGACAGGCTGATAGTGCTAAAACCCTGTTATCCCTTATAGGTGGGTCTTCCTGCTTTGGTAATAAAGACTTCCTTGGTGTACCCTCACATAGTACGAATAGAGATACAAGGTTTGCCCTTGTTACTTTGGAATCGGTTAAATTTTTTCTGACAACAGCCGAACGTTGACTTGACGCAGTGCTGTTCGTGGCGGTCTCATTTCGGTAGTAACCTGTGTTACCTCACAGGGTGTTTATTGAGATTGAAAAATTTACACAGTATGTTTTTAGGCTTGCAGCTTTAGAAGTGTCTTCAATTAAACAGCAGAATTCACTCCGAGACCTCTTTCAGCTTTCATCAATGCACTGTTATGGACAAGGGCATTTCAACAACTACTTAGGTGAAATCTTCAAAATATTTGCCGGTAGTTGTAATTCAATACGATACCGTTTTAATTTTTCGCCATTTCTAAAGTATGCCTAAATATCCTTATGACCCACAAACGCAAGCATAATTATTCCTCCCAACAAATAGCTAAAGTTTACAAAACTAAATGCCAAGACATGAAGCCTCATTTCATTATAAAAATGGTCTATGCAAAAAAAGCAAACGAACAGAAAAAAAACTGAGTCCAAAGTTTAGAAGTTTTTTTTTTTGTTGTCGGGCAACTACAAGCCATAGAGATGAGGAGGCCATGATAAATGAACATGTTGTGATGACACAAAATCCTCTCTTATTTATGAGTTATATCGTAAGTATTTATGAATTCGTTTAAAAGTGGGCAATAGGTGGACACGTGGGGCAGCCTTACAAAGTTTTCACAATTCGATCTAATGAATGAGGATGAAGCCACAGCGCAAAAGGAAAAAGTTAAAGTTTGTCGTATCTTTTAATAGAAAAACTTTATGGTATAGTTGGTGTTGTAGTTGTTGTTGATTGTGTTGGATGTTGTTGGTTGTTGGTGGTGGTGATGTTATGGTTATGTTTGATGCAGCTATGCCTGTAAGCATAATCAATATTAAGTAGCAACTTAACACAATATTTGTGTGCCAAGAAGGCAGCGGGAGGGGGTGAATTAGTTAAAGAAACCCGGGTTAGCGGGTTTGTTATAGAAAATATAAAATGATTTAGAAATATTATTTCAAATTAATAAAAATCCTATTAACAATATTAGTTTTATGTATGGCGCAGGGTACTGTTTCAAGGATCTTGTTGCCTTTCAATGTCCTTACAAACTTTTTTAGAGTTTCAGATTAGAATTGCGAATATCAAGGTGCTAACTGTCCCCAAAATTTTACAAAAACAAATTATTAACTTGTACAAATTATTTACTTGTACAGCCAAGGTCCTGATATTTCAAGGATAATAACCACACTAAGCTGTCTGGATAAAAAAAAATTGCCTATGTTATTATACTGTTTAATTCCTATGGTTAGTTACAAAATTAAACCCTAACCTAGTACTACTATTTCATGGACCTTATCCCTTCTTCAGTGTCCTTGAGAACTACAAAATTTTACCGTTTTTAATAAAATGTTTATCGCTTATCTATCTAATGGTTCATTACACAAATAAACCCGAGTTTCACCCCTACAACTACTAGAACCACAACTTCAACAACTTTTCCGTTATTTATTCTCACACAAAATAAAAACCATAGGCTTCATCATCATGATTATGCCTTAACATGAGTTGCGTTTATTTTAAAACAACTGTCAATAACAAAATTATTATTAATGTTTAGCCGATAATTTACGGCCTACATGTTATTGTCTCTTTTGTTCGTTTGTTTCTCCCTACAAAATTCAATGTCATACCCCCAAATATATGTCCTTAAGATGACATATGAACAATTTTACACGAAATTAATATTCATCACACGTTCAAATCATTAAAATGATTGAGAATTTTGTTTATTCAGCTTAATTGCTATTAATTCATTGACAAGAGTTTTCTTGCTGCTACGATGATTTATATTGTGCGCTCTCTCTGTATGATCTCAAGAGATTTATGTCGCACAAAACTTATTATTTAACTTTTGTTGGCTGAATGCAAAACAGATTAGTGCTCTTCGCAGTGCTTCAAGTTGGAAGTTTTGAGTATCAGCAATATAAGCTGAAGAGATATCAGCAGAAATCTCTTGGGAGGCTGAAAGAGATAGTGTTGCGATTGTAGTTCAATGCATAGTAAATACTTGGTGGTTTATTAAGATATGATTGACAATACAAACACAAGTACATGATTTTCTTCTAGTCACAGTTGTGTATCTTTAAACTACAAGGATGAGTAAATAGTTCTTTTGATGGGGAGTATGCATTTATGACATCAAGTATCTTGGCAGCAAATATGTTAATAATATTTTAAGCCGTTTGAGCTTGTATACCACATTTTATTTAAAACATTTTCCTGCCATAAACTTTCCATACACATAAGAGCAAATTTAAACATACTGATTTTTGTTAATATACTTATAATTCACCGAAAAAACAAATTATTACCAGCACTAAAAGTCTAGACTTAATAAACCCTTAAGATATTATCGTTATCACAGATTTATGCTATTTACTGCATACTGGTTAAAGTTGTGCCGGCATATTATGTATATATTTATGAAAAATTTCTGTAACAAACTTAGTCACAAGGTCATAACAACGTAAATGTATAGACTTGATTATAGCAAATGTGTGTTGGTTTGCATACAAATTACCCGAATTTAGATATGGGTCAATTTGAATTTTTTAATGTTAGTTTTTTTATTTTTGAAATGGAACATGAGATTTGATTGCTAGGTATCCCCTTAGCACATGAATGAATATGTTTGTTATGGTTTAAAATTATGTGTCCATGTTCTACATGTATTGTATGA
Organism: Muscina levida; assembly: GCA_964034835.1. Taxonomy (NCBI): domain Eukaryota; kingdom Metazoa; phylum Arthropoda; class Insecta; order Diptera; family Muscidae; genus Muscina; species Muscina levida. The sequence continues at coordinate 106,913,277 of OZ035884.1, read as the reverse complement.
CTCTCGAGCTCTCGATTGTTTGCGAGCAAATATTGACATTCATAGTGTAGTCGAATGGGTATTGTGTCAGAATTGGTACAGTGGCAATGCTTGCACCATTGAAATGATAAGGGATCTTATAACTTCTATACGTTAAAAAATTATTTGATAATACAGTGCAACACATGATTTTGGGACTCCATTCTGAGAACTGCACGTGAAAGCAGCCCCGAAAAGAAGAAGTTCTGCATAATTTGTTTTGTCAAGTTACATGACATAATAATTTAATATCTATTTGAAGTTAGTAAGTATCGTATAGGGGAATTTGTCACTTTTTAAGCTCTTTTAACATAAATACCATATGGTGGCGTATGATTATCATAAGTAATACTCGACGTAAATCATACGCCACGGAGTACAACAGTTTTATTGTAACTGCTACGACAGTTCAAATTCTTTTGATAAATGAAAGTGAAACTGTTGCTTATGCAGGAAACTTTAAATGAACAAATTAAAGAAATGTAATTCTTATTTGTTTGTTATTTGTTTCAGCTAAATCGGACTAGTAGTTCTCGAGTTATGTTAAACAAAAGAGCCTTAAACAAACTACTAACTTCAAATCGATATTAAATTATTATTATGGCATGTAACTTGACAAATTGAATGATGCAGAACTTCTTCTTTCTGAGGCTACTTTCACGTGCAGTTCTCAGAATTGAGTCCCAAATCAATGAGTTTTTTTTGTAAATGAACGAGTTTTGTCCAGCTAAATATAGATAAAATTATCTTAGATAAAATAAAATAGAAAAAAAATTGGGATTGTGTTAAATTTAAATACATATATCACATCCATAACCAATTTTGGGAATGTAGGTAATATGACAAATTAAGTTTATATTAATATGGCAATTACCTTACGACTGCTTTAATTTATCAGGAATGTAGTTAAAACAAAGTCAGATCAGAGCTTAAGTTTGTAGTTTCATATTACAAAAAATTACATCTATTACACACTGTTATGGGGACTTACCTAGTGCAAGTTGTAGGTCTGGTCGAGTAGTTTCCTAACACCTTCCAAACTTTGATTTACGGTTCAAAACCCGGTTTTTCGGAACTTTTCTCACTTATGAGCTTATAACTCAGTCAATTCTAAACCGAGCATTGATTTTATTAAATCATGGAAAAGAAAATCTTAGACTTTCTACAACGATAAAAAAAGGCTTGTGTAACTGACTGATCCTTCCACAGCCCAAACGGCTAAATCTAGAACCTTGAAATTTGACATACAGTTCCTTTTAAGGCGTAGACTCGCACTAAGAAGGGATTTTGGGAAATTCGGACTGCAAAGGGGTAAAAAGGGCGTGGGACCGACCATACACATAGATTGGTCGTAAAAGGCAAATTACTTTTCTGTGGAAAGCGGGCGCCAGTTCTAAAAACTAGTTTTATAGACACAAATGGACCAATTGTAGTGAAATTTTTATTATGTGGTTTGTTCCGTAATGTTTCTATCATAGGCTACACGAAAACTTAATTAGACAAAGAGGCGTGACACCGCCCACACAAACCAAAATTTCAATGGGGCCTATCTCACGAGACATTGAAGGTATAAAGAAGAGGATTGCTGCATATGTTACTGGTACAAGGAAGATTACATCTCGCAGGGAAGGGATAAAAAGAGATTAAAACGGTACAATCACTCGGACCAATGGGATAAAGCTACAATGACATAAATTGGGATGTTCATTAGTCTTATGAAGCGTTTGAATTATCGCTAATAGAATTTGTTTTACAAGAGTTGTGTGAAATGGATTATGTTGATTATGTTCACTATTTTTTAAGTTTGAAGGGATTTTTAGCCGCTTTCTAATTAAAATAGCCTAAGTTTTTTATTTTATTATGAAAGTGCAAGCTGTTATGTATAAGACTTATATTTGCTTATAATAAACCGCAAACCAGAGATTATGATTTTTCGATTTACCATTACCATTACCATTACCATTACCATTACCATTACCATTACCATTACCATTACCATTACCATTACCATTACCATTACCATTACCATTACCATTACCATTACCATTACCATTACCATTACCATTACCATTACCATTACCATTACCATTACCATTACCATTACCATTACCATTACCATTACCATTACCATTACCATTACCATTACCATTACCATTACCATTACCATTACCATTACCATTACCATTACCATTACCATTACCATTACCATTACCATTACCATTACCATTACCATTACCATTACCATTACCATTACCATTACCATTACCATTACCATTACCATTACCATTACCATTACCATTACCATTACCATTACCATTACCATTACCATTACCATTACCATTACCATTACCATTACCATTACCATTACCATTACCATTACCATTACCATTACCATTACCATTACCATTACCATTACCATTACCATTACCATTACCATTACCATTACCATTACCTATATTTTATTAAACTTTGTACCACAAAACAGGTGAGTTGGTGAGAAGTGGACGTTACTTTTAGCTTCACACATCCATTCTGTCAGTAATTTTGTATCGATTTACCGATAAGTTCATGAGTTGGTGAGTTGGAGCTTATTTTTATGAATTTTGTAACTCCCCAAAAATGGGAAGTTGTGTGGGAGTAGTTTAAATCCGATCATGCTTATCATAGAACAAACCTCTGCTTCTGGACAGAAATTTCATACCAAATTTCAGCCCAAAGCTCATAAACTATAGGGACATACAGACGGAATGCGAGGTGGAAGTAGTTTTTGACCGACATTGCTTATCTTAGAAAGTAGCCTCCGCTTAGATATTGAATCTTGCGTACAAAATGTCAGCTATATACCTCATAAAATACGGCTGCAATTGCAGATACAAACCCAAAAAAGGGAGAGATTGTGTAGGAATTGAGAGTAGTTTTTGACCGATCGGCCTCATTTTATTACTCAACCTCCGCTTAGAGCAGAAAAGCTTTCATACAATGTTTCAGCTTGATTGCTCTTAAATTACTACTGTAATCGCGGGGACTGATATACGGACAGCCCCAAAAAGTGGGATTGTGTATGGGAGGTGAGAGTACTTATTGACCGATCGGTCTCATCTTACTACTCAACCTCCATTTGGTGTAGGAAAGCTTACATAAAAAATTTCAGCTTGATTGCCCTTAAACTACAACTGTAATCGTAGGGATATCCCAAAAAGGGGGAGTTTGTATGGGAGGTGGGAGTAGTTTTTGACCGATCGGGCTCATCTTAGAACTCCACCTCCATTTAGGGCTTCAAAGCATGCGTACAATTTTTCAGCTTGATTGCTCTTTAATTAGTGCTGTAATCGCGGGGACTGACATACGGACACCCCCAAAAAGAGGGATTTTGTATGGGAGGTGGGAGTAGTTTTTTACCGATCGGTCTCATCTTACTATTTAACCTCCGCTTAGTGTAGGGAAGCTCACATACAAAATTTCAGCTTGATTGCCCTTAAACTACGGCTGTAATCGCAGGGAAAGACCCCAAAAAGGGGGAGTTTGTATGGGAGGTGGGAGTAGTTTTTAACCGATCGGGCTCATCTTAGAACTTAACCTCCGCTTTGAGGATGGAAGCTTGCATTCCAAATTTCAAATTGCTCGATATCTTCTAAACTGCGGCTGTAAACGCGGGGACAGACGGACAGACGGTCACCTTTAAATCGACTTAGATTTCGATGCTGATCATTTGTATATATATATTGTCATACCTACCACGCCTCCTTATGGGCGTTACAAATGGAAGAACAGAAATGAATATACCCTTCACTTCGTTCATGCGCATGGTGAAGGGTATAAAAAACTGGAGATCAAGCCACGGCCCTTCTGGTACCTCCCATAAATTGTATCGCTCCGCCTACTTTAGAGATGGAGTAATAAGATTAATACACCCAAAGCGTTCATGCCCATATTCTGTATTTAGTAAAGCTAAATCAGAATAAAGTTTTGGAGAAAAATCTGGAAGTCTAGCCACGCCCATTTCGGTACCTCCGATACAAATATACCACTCCGCAAACTTTATATAATATCAATATACTAGAAAATTGTATGTTATGCTGAGGGATATGTAAGTCGGTTTTCGCGACTCAAACTTTCCAACTGGTTGTTCTCACTCTTAGCGACGAAGGTACATTTTATATGTTACGAGAAAAAGTGTAACGTATTAAATGAGATCTGTTAGACCACAAGTACCATAAGACCAAAATCCTTTCACGACTTCGGTAGTGAAGGACTCATCCAAAGGCTAGGCAAAACTGCACCTCAGATTAGCCGTTATGCTGCAGCTATCATCTTCTTCGCTACTTGTGTGTTTGCCATCTTTGGCCTTGGAGTCTCACTCAGCTTTCTACTTAATGTATCCACATTGTAAGGGATGTACTTGTGACCCCTAACCGAGTTTTGTACTTTTACTCCTCCAATTATTTAAGGCACTCTTGGCAATACGACCTACCGGGAAGTACCCACGCGACCGTTAAACATGACAACTCCCCAATCCTTTGTGGGGCAGGGGAGGGGTTGCAGTGAACGATAATTCGCAGGATTTTCTGTCGGTCAGTAGGCGAGTTTTGCAGAACCCAAACTCTAGCTCCTCGTCTAGATGGTATGTGAAAGGTTCTCTTTTACGAGATGCTATTACATCCATCATGGGCTCATTTCATCCAAAACCCCAATGGCTGTCCTTCTCAATATTGCTGAAAGATCTGCAAAGCACTGGGTGGGTTTCAGAGGCCTCTTAGATGAGGTTTCCGGTCTTTTTGTTACAGCCAATGTTTGTTTGACACCATCAAAGTTTGCACCCTTTCATATAACCTACAAATTTAAGTATCGCATAAGGATAACTAAAACCTACATACAATTTCGTTATCACTACAATATTTTTCGGTTAGCTATAAATTTGACACAGCCCTTACGGTTAGGCCTGTTAAAATTATTTTAAACACAATCAGCCGGTAACGTACATATGTATGTTAATTTAATACATCTCACCATGTATCGTGTAACTTTTAATTTGTTAATCACCTCCTTTTGTAATTTATACCTGCATTCGCAATTCGCAGCATATACCCGCAGAATATTCTACATTTTTATTACACACAAATTCCCAACATTTTATGAACTTCTCTTCCTACAGCTATTGCTGCTGTAAAATGTAACCCTTTGAAGCATGTACAAACATATAAAGGAATGTTTAACTTTCTCCCGTGTTGCCTCTTTGTAATATTTGTACAACTCCAACAAAATGTGTTAAAGGACTTTAAAAGGTGCCATACGTACAAATAACATGAAAATAACTTAAACGGCATAGCAATACAATGAAATGAATGAATGAACGACTATGTAAAGGAGCGCACACACACACACACACACATACAGTTATAGAGTATGTAAATGTTTATTGCGATGCATAGAAGTACAGCGTCGCCTCAAAGTATTTGAATGAAACCCACAAAATTTCATTGTATCATTTACATTTTCTTAAATACATTTACATAGACAAGGTGTTAATACATGTATGCTAGGTAGGATACACAATTTGCTCATACATATGTAAGAATGTTTTAAAACATTAAAATTTTCCGCCATTTTATTACTAATTTGTATGAACAATATGGGAGGGAGCGTTTTAAGATTGTATGGAGGTATACGTTTAACACTTGACATATGTAGAGTAGAACAATTGGCGCTGCTTGTTAGGGTGGCAAGCTGTGAATGTCAGTGACAATCAATAGGGGGTTTTGATATTTGATGCAGAAGACTATTTACAGTGCAGTATTTAAATTAATGTTGAGTTATATGTCCGGAAATTAATGATTTTGATATAGATAATGTATCAACTCGCAAAGAGATAGTCCTCGTGATCTTTTATATGAGGTTACTATCTTTTCTGGCTCACATTGTTTCGCTGAAGGAGATCGTCACAAACTATGTGGACAGTCAAGCGGCCTAAAAGGCTATGTTATCAAAGGTTATAAAGTTAGTGTACCGATGTCGGACGGCGCTCTCAAAACTAGCGGATGAACTGGCGCGGAAAGGCTCAGCACTGTAACCCAGCTAATCGGATGGGTCAGTGCGACCACCAATGTGTCATTTGTACGGAGTTGTGTCACATCGAACGGCTGGCAAATGCATCCTGGGAACATCGCACCGACTGTGTGGTATCATGGATGGAAGACGAACCAGATCACTATTGGAACTAGAAAGGATGTCCGTTGGAGTAATCAGGACTGGATGTAGACGAATCAGATCAGTAATCACGGGACACTGCGACGTCAGAGCTTTTACATCCAACTGGGAGACGACACAGGAGGATTATTGTATGGGCAATTTTTTAAAATGGGCATTGTACCACTCAATTTCTACCAAAAAAAGTAATTCTTCTTCAATGACCAACATATGTACCAAGTCTCATTGATGTACTTGTAATGGTTTATAATATATAGCCATTTTCAATTTAAAGCAGTGTGGACGAAGCCACGCCCTTTTTAACTTCCTTGCAGAGTACAAGAGAGTTTTACATGACTCTAACCGTGAAGATGAGAAGGTGGTGGGCTGATATAAATGGGCATATTGCAACGCGGTTGTAAAAAACCACTTCAGAGCTACAAAGGTCCAAGTTGTTCCTATGCACTTGCTCAAGTGACCGACAGCGCTGACCAGATTGTCTTTTAACCTATCAAAATGCGGCAAATAGTTCAACCGTTCAAAGCTGGCGATACCTAAATATGACGTCTACGTAACATATCTGAATAAAAATCCATTCAACAGCCTGACTCACGGCCTACGTCACAATTTGTGTCAAAAAAGCAACACATTAGTCTTTTCGACTAAGAAGCCAGCTCCAATTTGTTCTTACCATTGACCGACACTACAATGGCCAAGACCCGATGCTCCAACACAGAGTGACCCCTGAACTCAACTAAAATGAGTAAATGATCGACATACGCGCCAACTTTGCACTGATCACCTAGCTATCGTAGCAATGGATCTATCGTGAGGTTCCATATATATGGACTGCAGATAGATCCTTGCGAACAGCCACGTACAACATCGAGGGCTGAACAGTAACTACGCCTAAGGCTCAGCTTCCGGCACACAGCTTCTGAAAGGCTTTGCAACATACTGTCTCATCACAGATAGTCGAACAAAAACATCTAGATCATAGTTTTCGGTAGATTCACTCACGCATTTCTGAACGTGGCATCCTAGCATCCTCAACAGTATGACCCCTTTTGAAGCCGTAGGGCCATGTGCACATGTCGTCAGGAACTCTCCAGTCGGGCGACTTCAAGAGCACAATGGCCTTTGTTATTTTCCAATCACGTGGAAAATACCCATCACATTGACTGCATTAAGCCTCCAGGTAATCCGGAACCGCCTTTCATATTCTTTTACACATTTCTCCGATAATCCAATCCATACCCGGTGATTTCCGCGACCTTCCCAACGCCATACTTTCCGCAATCTCTCCAGGACCGGGGAACTGGATTCCAACCCTGAAGGGGAGGAGTCTGAACCTTAGCAATAGGAAAGAATTCGAGAAACAATGCACACACACAATCTCACCATGAAGAAAGGACAGTATCACCATCCTTAATTCCTGAAATTTCCGCACTACGCATAGTGCCTCTGCAGATGCGGTAGAGATGTCCCCCGGGATCAACCGTATGCTGAGTGCTGAATTTGCAGGGTCCACAAAAGTTTTACATGGGTCTCGCAAGCTTGAGTTATGCGTCTGGAAGAAAGGGCCGACAATTTTGGGGACAAACTTATAATTTGGGTTTGACAGTATGGAACATACGCCCTTTAGCCAAGGTGAGGTCTATCTTATTACCTCCGCTACTTTACGAGTCTGTAGCAACCAATTGCAATGCAACTCCGCATTCGAGCCCGAAAACTCTATCACAAGGAGGCCTACAACCACCGATCAGGCAATTACAAGTCCCGGAGCTCGAGATCACCGGTCACACTCGCCAATGGAAGTTTCGCAGGGAAACTGCTGCCAATTTTTGATTTAATGAATCGTACTTCATTGGATAGGTCGCCTTTCACAAGAGTACAAGAGTACAGACTGGAACTTTTACATGATCGCGAATACGAATACATTCTCATGAATACCTCAACCAGGTGGAACAATAGATACTACATTGCAAGGATGTAGTATCCTCACTGGTGGTAGGCGTTGGAATTTCCAAACCTCTTCCGCTCGACAATGGTGAACGGCATTCATGTATTTATAAGGCTAGACCCGTCTGAGCCCCTATGAGTTCAATAAAATGCAGATGAATACTAGAGACCTTGTAGGTGTGTATGCCATGTAACCCACGGTACCAGAAATTTAACTAATTCCAGTTTTAACTAGTTGCAGTTCAGTGACTTGTGCCCCCGAAACGGGCAGTGCCAACCGTCATTAGATAGAACAAGATTGTGGGTTCGGTCCAACATATTTCGATCCAACAGCTTGACAACTTAAACATCCCGGAAAGACCTCCCTAATCAAGGTCGACAGGGTCTGCCATCGCTCCTGAAGTAGAGAGCATCTAGCTCACATTCCACTCGTTTCCTACTCTTGTAATCTCTAATGCCTGAAGATCCCTTATATTATCATATAAGGAATAATCATATATTACTTGCAACCAGTCTTCAGAAGATTTTCCACAGTTTCAGGAAGAGCGATCGAACAGGGCTCTCTTATGTAAAAATGCATTGAGTGACCCATATCCTATTAGCAGAAAAGCAAGACTAATGGTGGAACCAAAGCCAGGGTTTGCCGCAACAAAACCTAACCCTTGACAAAAACCTGCAACACAGTGCAATTCTACAGTTATTTTTTGCGTACAGTTATTTTTCCTTATTTCCATCCAAAGTGATATTAAACCCTAAACGACGCGAATTAGAGCAAAGTAAAAGCGTCTACCAGGAACCACGACATACCTTGACATTTGCAACACCTTAACTCGTATCATTTAATAAATTGTATGACATTATCCTTGGCTGTTATTAAACGCAAAATTTTCAACTGGAAAAGCCTATCTCAGACATATTTATGGTGCGTGTCTATGTCCTTAGTTGGCTACAAGTATGTATGAGCACAGGTAAAATAATAGAAGGCTCTGTGTCAGTGTGTGTGTCTGCGTTTGTGTGTGTTCTGTTGAACGTTCACTTCACGGTTCTTTACCACAAAATGTAAATGAGCAACATTTCGTTGAGCGTTTAGTAAATGTTTGTCTATTTAAAAGCTCTAAAAACACACGCACACACACACTTACACACAACCATAAAACAGAAAAATATGCACAACGCGTAAGAAGGCAAACCGGTAAATGGAAAAGAGTAAAAGAGGCGGTTAGAAAAATACCGCGTACTAACAAAAAGAAGAAACAAAACACACACACACAGCAAACGAGCAGGATTTTAAAATAAAGTCTAACGACATTAAAAACACTTACACACATTACCGTACTCATAACATTCCAGACATTTCATACCACCCCTCTACCCCCGCGGACAACGCGTTCAAGAGTTAATTTTAAATACAACAACCACAAGATAAAATACGACAACGCTACTGCAGACAGACAGACAAAATACAGACAGATGCGAACAAATATTCAACAAAGGAAAGGTGAAAAAGTGGAAATGTTTTTACAAGGATCTTTCTCGCTAAGGCTATAGGTATGTGTACCTTTACATACACATAGACACCAGCTCAACAAACATTTATTTACTTAGCTGTGTATTACATAGATAGGTGTGTGTTGTTGTATGGTTGTATCACTAACTCTAACAATTTGTTTTGTCTTATATTATTATGGTGGTATGAATGTTAAATGTTAGTTATTTGTCTATTTCAACGCGCAAACACACAGACACACAAATGCTTTAACGAAAAAATTCGAATTTAATTAAAAATTTTTCGTAACTGATTGTTAGGTTATAAATACAAGAAGAGAACATATTTGATGGTTACTAAACTAATTTGTTGTTCAGAAGTTTTCACTGTTGCCACTGAAGTTAATTTTACAGCACATAATTATGACAGTTATTTATATTTGAGCTGGAGTGCAGGAGTTGAAAGTAGATGCTGTGTGTTTTCGGTTAAGCAGAAAATTAAAATGTTGAAGTGTATGCTGGAAAATTTAAAGTAAATAGCTGGATATTGTTTACCTTTGAGTTAACGAAATTAACCGATCACATTAGGACTTTCGGTGTTCCCTATGGATGGAGTTTAATATCCAACGAAACCGCTGTACTTTAATGGACATTGCCACGCCAATGTCATTATACAGCTCATGTGTCATACGGCTATGAGACTCTCCCATAACGATTTGTGAAATTTTTTCTGAGAATTTTTCTCTACTTGAAGGAGTCTCGTTTGAATAGAATCTTTGTTTGTTGAAACAAATAACTCCTTTTGTTCTCTTTTATAACCAGACCTACTTCTGCCGACTTCGTATTAATGCTTGAAAAGGTCGCAGTAACATCCAGCAGTCCTCATCCAATGATATCTGTATCATTGGCATACGCCAGCAGCAAGCAACTTTTACTAATGATGGTATCAGACTTGGTGACTTCAGCCTATATAGATCGCATGACAGACTATTGGCTTGTATACAGACTGTCAGATTTTTTGCCAATTTTGGTCGTTCAGTGTCATCATTCAAAGTCAAATCGGCTTCGCGGCAATACCCAACCCAACTTGAGACATGCCTTCCATCGGTTACCATGTAATCAATATGGTTCCTTGCCTTTTGGTCTTTCTGCGGGAATCTAGTTCCATTCACTACTATATTTCTTGCCGATGCGTTACTAACCATGTGTTGTTGTGTTGACTGGATGTTCCGAATGCTGCACTAAGAGCATCTTCCTTTCATATTATAGTATTTAAGCCTCCCAGAAGAATTTTAATAACATAAACAGAGCAGCGGTCATATATTTCCTCCAGGCGCTCATAGAAAGCATCTTTAATGTCCTCATCTTTGTCTTTTGTCGGGGCGTGTGCACAAATCAGCGTGATGTAAAAATATTTCGCCTTGATGCGAATAGTGGCTATTCGGTAGCTTAGAGGGTTAAACCGTGAGACCAGATATCGAAATCTCTTGTCGAATATTGCTCCACATCCAAATTCGAGTCAGTAAAAGATATCACAGTACTTTCTTCATTTGCATAACTGTCTCCATAGCAATTCCTGTATGGCGATAATGTCAGCTTTGGATTTGTCGAGGACATTCGCCAGTTGGATAGAGGCACCATCTCTGTTCCAGAGTTTGGACATTCGAGGTGTATAGTCGTATATTATGGTCCTTATAACTTTGGCGGGGGTCATCAACTTTTGGGGTAGTTCTTGTTTTCCGTTCTTATACCCACACGCTACGGGTAGGAGGGTATATATAATTTGATACTACCCAAAAGTGTAACACATAGAAGGAGTCACTTTAGACCCTTAGTTTCTGTGAACCAAATTCGATTCATGACTTTTTAAGTCGTTTGAGCCATGTCCGTCTGTCTGTCTCTCCGGCAGGCATGAACCATAACTTTCTAAAGACGAAACCAAATGTTTTGAAACTTTGCACAAGTTAATATTTCCCCCAAAACTACTTACGATATTGAAAATGGACAATTCCGCCCACTTTAGAAATCGAGTAATAATATCAAGCGATCGTTCCCAAATTCTATATTTTGTAAAATTATAACTGGGTAAAGTTTTGGAGAAAAAATTGCGAGTCTAACCATGCCTCTTTTGGTACCTCGTATACAAATGTACCATTCCGCCCACTTTAGAAATTGAGTAATAATATCAATACACCCAACGCGATCGTGCCCAAATCCAAAATTAAGATCAACTATAGCAAGTTAAAGTGTTTGGAAAAAGACTGGAAGTCTAGCCACGCCCCATCTGGTACCCATTAGGTACCTTCCACTTTAGAAATCGATTAATATAATCAAGAGATCCAACGCGATCATGACCAATTTCTGTATTTAGTAAAGCCTAAGCAGGATACAGTTTTGGATAACAAATTGGAAGTCTAGCCACGCCCCTTCTGTTACTTCCCATACAAATGTATCATTTCGCCCACTTGAGAGATGGAGTAGTAATATCAATACACCCAACGTGATCGTACCCAAATTCTGCATTTACTAAAGCTAAATCAGGATAAAATGTTGGGGGAAAAACTGTTAGTTTAGCCACGCCCTTCTGGTACCTCTCATACAAATGTACCACTCCGCCCACTTTAGAAATCGAGTTGAAAATTTTATGTTTTACAGAGTGTGAGGGTATATGTCAGTCGGTTTTCCAGACTTAAACTTTCTTACTGGTTTTTAGTGTTTTCGATACAGTGGAGAGTGGCTTATTACGCCACCGCACCCGATCCTGGTTTCATGGGACTGCCATAGCTTCTAAGAGAGGTTTTATGTTGATCTTCAGTAACTTTTGTTACCTACTTCCTACGATGCATCGGTGATCAAGGTAGGCTTGCTCGGTAAAGTAAAAAAAACCCTAAGATTTTAGAGCGCCTTAAAGAGCTGTCAGTAGGCCTTCCCCTCTGCATTCCCACTTCCTTTTCAAATAAAATAGGGTTTCGTTGAAAGATAAGGCCTTTCATCGTCGCTTCCCATGAGAAGGTCTTATGGATAGCATGCATACATATGAGTAGATAAAGACTTGCAAAAAATAAAGACTTCACATTCTATCACCATTCTACGAGAATGAATTGTGGAATAGCAAAATATCGAGAACCTTGATTATCCCTTCTCAACAAATGGAAGGAACATTTCCTCGGAATATTCTAGAACGGAAGCAAAAGGCACGTTGAAACAAGGATAACATGATGTTGGAATGTCTCAGAAGGCCTTGTTGCATACCTTGCCTATTTCACCGCTACTAGTTTTGTTATGCTGCGTTGTATTGCAACTACCGAAACGAGGCGAATATCTTTTTCATGTTTTATCAATGACAACATTTTGCCTATTGCACATTTTTGATTCCGACATTAAATGGTTATTTGTGCTTAACTAGCTATGAATAACTATATATGAATCGATTTGATCGGACATCAAATGGCGATAGAGCATAAGAAATGCTAAACGGGGTCGTAGGGTGCACGGATCGACAAAAATTTGAGGTGACCGCATCATCTTTTTTTTCCATTAGGACCGGCCGTGGCATAGTGGTTAGAACACGCGACTATCATGCGGGAGATCACAGGTTCAACTCCTGTCTCCAGTCATCTTAAAAAAAAAATTCTTTCATTGTCGGCTCCCCTCGAATGTTGTCGACATCAACTTCTCAGTATTAGTGTCGAGTCAATCGGCATGTCCTGTAAGAACTTTTCAAACAGTGACGATAACATGCGTCGATAAAACCAGTAGGTGCCGTTAGTTGTGAATCTAAAAATAGAAAGCGTGTTAATTCACAACAACGCGAGAAGCTATCCCATAACTCATTGATGGGGTGTAAAGGAAAATTAAGTTTTTTTTTATCTAGGGTGCATCCCAGTCTCGTCTATCGTATTTACTGTATGATAGTGATGTTAGCTTTATAAACCCTTTGAAATGACAAAAGACATAGTATTTTTTGTATGCTGGAATGTGTTAGTATTGGGCGTCCAAGTACATTGAACAGTTTTTTTATGCGCCCTATGATTTAATAATTAAAAATTACTTGCTGTCGGTGTTGAACAAGATGAGCCACGCATTGTTAATCATGGAACGATTTTAAAATATTTGATATTCTCCAAATTTGTGGTTACCCATAATTAATTGGCATTGATTCATCAATTGTGAATGTATGTCCAATTACTTTCCGATATTAATTAATTTTTTGTAACATTTACTCATCTTATCCCGAGTCTTATGTATTGCACCACACACAAATGCAAATGCAATATAGTGGTGGTGTCTTAAATCTACTTAGTCTACGTAAATCCCTAGATCCCTCTATGGTTTAATTGCAGTGCTTAACATCATGCAGGAGGGTCATTGTCGGCTTGTCAGTGTTTATAAATATTTACACTATTTCTTTGTGTACAAGTGTAATGAAAAATAAAAATATTCTTTTGCGGGCATTTTATTGTGCTGGGAACCCAAAGTTCTGGTTTAAGCGGTGGTTACATGTTTCGAAAAAGTTAACGCCAACTACTCGGCTGATAGACATGGAATTGTTGAAATCTTCATGTATATACATATATGTATGTGTGTGTATATTATGATGTTGTAGAGTGGATCATTTTAAAATAATATGTTGACGTGTGGTCTTCGTTGATACCATTTTCGCACCGGTGTGTGTGAGCTTCACATTGATTGTGTGAAGCTTTTAACACTTAAGGTTGTGATAATGAGTGGAGAAGGCACAGCAAACGGCACTGATGATGATGGTTTGGCAACCATCGAAATAGCTATCTGCCCTGCCAGCTGTCAACATAATACATTTCACACAACTCTTGTAAAACAAATTCTATTAGCGATAATAGAAAACTGATCTCAAACCGAACAATGAAAAACATATTCATACTTCATACAGATCGACAATAACAAACAAGAGCATACATTCACGGGAGGTACACTGGGTTGGCATTTGTTGCCAAAAACAATTCTATGCAATTTTGTCCGATGGACAAAGCATAGACAAGAGCTTGTGTGTATTATGTTGACGTGTGGTCTTCGTTGATACCATTTTCGCACCGGTGTGTGTGAGCTTCACATTGATTGTGTGAAGCTTTTAACACTTAAGGTTGTGATAATGAGTGGAGAAGGCACAGCAAACGGCACTGATGATGATGGTTTGGCATCCATCGAAATAGCTATCTGCCCTGCCAGCTGTCAACATAATACATTTCACACAACTCTTGTAAAACAAATTCTATTAGCGATAATAGAAAACTGATCTCAAACCGAACAATGAAAAACATATTCATAATTTGAGATGTTCTACGGAAATATTGCATATGCAATTCTTAATTTTTTTAAATTTGTTTCAGCTAAATCGGACTAGTGGTTGTCGAGTAATGCCAAACAAAAGAGCCTCAAACGTGACAAATTCACCTATACGATACTTATTAACTTCAAATCGATATTAAATTGTTATGGAATGTAACTTGACAAAACGAATGATGCAGAACTTCTTAATTTTGGGGCTACTTTCACGTGCAGTTCTCAGAATTGAGTCCCAAAATCATGTATTGTATTAGGCTTATTGAACTTTGTTTAGTGATGTCCACTATTGTTGTTGAAATTCAACCATTAAACAAACTAAGGTCAGTATTAGATTAAAATCTTTCCTTATTTCTTAGTATTTGTATCTTATTTTAAGAAACTTTTTTTTTGGATACTGTTAACTTTTAATATAGAAATCATAATTGTATTGTATTTTGTCTTCTTTTGCGATCATTAAGACATAACCTTTCGAACGAGCCACTCTAATTAATCCTACACACATCTACATATGTAAATGTGTAAATATCATTTTGTATTTCTATAGTGTTGTGGGAAATATTTGTGGTTGCCACCACTAATGCAAGGCCCAGTGTTACACCACCACGTACCCAGAGTGGCAAACGAGGCATGAAACATTTACACCGACTCAACTTAACATTGGCTTACATGCATGTTGTACATAGTAAGTATGTATGCAATGTATGTATTCATACGTTACACATGCAAATGCATACATACGTACCCGTCTGTAATTACAGCTGTTCGTTTGTACGACTCTATTGTATTGTTATTTGCCATTCCTTAGCCAGTTGCTGCTGCTGTGTCTATTTTGGTTGCAACTATATGTAGAATTGTGCTCGTATGTACGTCTCTGAATTCATTCATCCGTCCGTCTGTCGTAACCATGCCGTATGACTAGGGCAAGACAGTGGCAGTGGGCAGATATGTAGATAGAGAGTGCAGATAATTAGGAAGTGTTAATTGCTTTAATTGTTTTGTTCCCGCGCCATTAGCAAAGAGTTTTGTAGCAAACAAAAAAAAAACTACCAGCCAACCGATAATAAAAACAAAAAAAGATCACCAACAACTGCAAAAATAATAATAATAGACATATAAATAAAAATATTAATAAACAAACAATTGTATGTTGTCATAATAAAAAGCGGTCCGTAGTTAAGCCCTGCTACATACATATGTTTACTTTTTTTTCTCAGTTGTGAGCTTAATTCGCGGGTGCAAGAGGATTATTTAGTAAACTTTTATATTGCTCGCGCTTGATTACTCATTTATTGTCGTAACGTGCATTAAGGGAGTTGTGGAAAGATTTGTTGGTTTGTTTTTTTTTCTTGTTATTATAACCCATATTAAGGCTTTAGAGTACAAAGTTCGGTCCTGTAGTAAACAAAAGGAATGAACTACAATCATCAGGTTTTATATACGAGGACATTTCAATAATTCATTTCAACTTTCGCTGACCCAGTAACATCACTACATAGAAAGATACAATTTGGATGTGAAGTCATAGTAAGCAAGAGACTTTGACATCTGGTGTAGCGTTTAAGCCTTGTAGGTGACCGAATAGTCACTATCCACATCAAGGCGAAATATTTTAGCACCACCCTGATTTGTGTACATTTCTCGACGGAAGACAAATACGATGATTTTTTATCGATCGCTGTCCTGCATATGACATTAAAATTGTTCTGGGAGATTTTAATGGTAAAAATAGGAAGGGGAGATGCTCCCGGTTCAAAAGTCGGGAATTCGGTCTTCGCAACAACGACCACCACCAATAACAGAAGTGTTGGTTAGCTTCGCATCGACAAGAAACATGGTAGTGAGTGGAACCAGATTCTATATCCTCGATGTAATCGATGGAATGCATGTTTCGAACTTTATTTAGTTGCAGCTAAGGTATGCATGCGGATAAGTAGTGCTAAAAACTCTCGTAACCAAACGCAAAGGAAGCTAGACATCATAAATCTGCATACCACCAAGATAGCCAATGCCTACTCCAACCAATTCTCTCAATTACTTCGAATCAACCACCCTTATCTGATGTTCCCGACAACCAATGGCAGCATATTGCGAATTCTATGATAACTGCCTCAACGACCTACAGGGTTATGATAAACCACGTTCAGACTAGCGCTGGTACGATTAGGAAAGTCGCGCAGTGTCTAAGAAAAGGATGCTGCATACAAGGCAAAAATGCAGCCAATGGCAACCCGTGCAGTGACGGAGCGTTAATATGAAAGGAGGAGAGAGATGACACGCCCCTTCAGCCGAAAGAGTATATTGAAGAAAAGAGAGAGCCAGGATATCGAAAAATACAGGGATAGAGGTGAAGCCTTATACCAAAAGGTAAAAAGCAAAGGTTCTGGAAAAGGTTCCCAACCTGTAAGGACGTAGAAGGAAATCTGATCACTGACATTCAGAGTGTGCTGCAAATATGGATCTCTACTCGTTCCCCAAGGTAGCATAAGTGACGAAATCACATCAATCATTGACGATGGACAATTGTACGGCTTAAAAACAAAAAATTTGCGGGAACCGATGGACTGCCGACAGCGCTTTTTAAGACCAGCAACGATGAGCTGGCAACGTGCATGCACCAGCTCATAAACTCGGCTTGGCTCAAGGAATGCATGCCGGATGATTGGAATCAGAGTGTTATATGTCCTGTGCTTAATAAAGGCGATTCAAGTGTGTGTACCAATTATCGCGGGATCAGCCTTTTACCTATCGCATGCAAGGTCCTGTCTAGTGTGTAATGTGAAAGACTACAGCCCATTTTAGCGAACCTGATTGGACCTTATCAGTGTGGCTTTAGTCGAGGTAAATCCACGACCGACCAGTTACTCACAATACGACAAATCCTGGAGAAGACCCAAGAAATGCAGATCGACACCTACCATCTGTTTATCGACTACAAAGCTGCATTTGACAGTTCTATACGACGGAAACTATTAGATGATATTGCAGAGTTTGGTATCCCCGTGAAGCTGATACGACTGTGCGGTATGACACTGAATGATACAAAGTCTTCAGTGAAAATAGGCAAAAATCTAACACAGCTATTTTCTACCAAACGAGGCCTTAGAAAAGGCAATAGCCTGTCATGCAATATCTTAAACATCATAATGGGCATGATCATGCGAAAGGCTGCAGTAAACAGGACTGGTACAATTTTTAACAAAAGTCGTAGACAGAAGACTGCGTGATGTTGCTGCGGTCTATTAGAACATTGAGAGGCAGTCGGCAGAAGTCGGTCTGGTGATTATTGAGGACAAAACTAAGTTATTTTTTTTCAACGAACATAGGGTCTACTCAATTAAGACGCTGCGTGGACGTTGACAACTATAAGTGGTAGATGATTTAACTTACTTGGCTCCGCAAATAAACAAAAATAATAATGCCAGTCTGGTAATCAAGAGACGAATATTGATCGCAAATCTCTGCTACTATGAGCTAACCAAGCGATGTTATGACAAATCGCTCTCTCGACGCACAAATATCCAATTCTAGCACACAATGATCTTACCTTCCTTGCTCTACAGCGCAAAATCCTGGGTAATGACACAAGCTGATCAATCTATTCTAGAAGTTTGCGAGAGAAAAATACTTCGAAAAATAGATGGGAACAAATATCGTTAACGGTGAGTACTGTCGTCGAATGAACCAAGAGCAGTATGAGCTGTATAACCACATCGACGTCGTCAAGGGAGTTCAAATAGACCGAATGCGGTGGTTTGGACACATTGTATGAATGGATGAAATTGTCTTCGGTAATAAACTGAAAGGTTGCTCATGAAGAATGTGGTTAAAGAGCTGTTGTCTCAAATGGTTGTGAGGAACTATCTACGGAGCGCAAAAGACTTTGAAGTCTTTTCTACGGCTACTGATAGATGAATTTCTGTTGGTGCAGACAAAGAAGAAGACGCTGAGATCAAGATGATTGAAATATAAAAACTTCAAATATTTGTTATCTATATCCATACTAACATTTTGGGGCTCAATTCTGAGAACTGCACGTGAAAGTAGCCCCAAAAACAAGAAGTTCTCATCATGTGTTTTGTCAAGTTACATGCCATAATAATTTAATATCAATTTTAAGTTAGTAGGTATCGTATAGGGGAATTTTTTACGTTTTAGGCTCTTTTGTTATATGGTGGCATATGCTTATCATAAGTAATATTCCACGTAAATCATACGCCACGGAGTACAACAGTGTTATTGTAACTGCTATAAAATAAACCCAGTTCAAAACCATTTGATGAATGGAAAAGTGAAACTGTTGCTTATGTAGGGAAACGTTATATGAACAAATTTAAGGAATTGTAATTTTTAATTTTTTTAAATATGTTTCAGCTAAAACGGACTGGTGGTTCTCGAATTATATCAAACAAAGGAGCCTAAAACGTGACAAATTCCCCTATACGATACTTACTAACTTCAAATCTATATTAAATTATTATAGCATGTAACTTGACAAAACGAAAGATGCAGAACTTATTTATATTTGGACTACTTTCTCGTGCAGTTCTCATGATTGAGTCCCAAATCAATGAGCTGAAAAATGTTGTACTGTGTTATAAAGAGATGTTTGTTTGTTTGTATGTAGGGAGTAATCTTCGAGACTACATAACCGATTTTAAAAATTGGAATTTTTACGACAATATGCATCCACGAACCATAAAATCTATTTTAAAAACAAAATCTAATAAAATCCATAATCAAACAAAGAAATTTTGTACTACATAAGTCGCAAGTCACTTTTTATTTGAATTTCAGTGTCTGAAAATGATTCGAGCAGCAAATAAGACGGATGAAAGCAAAACATTTTGCCGACAAAAAAACTGGGCCATCCGAAAAAAATCTTGAAGGAAGACATTACGACGTCCGTGTTGGTGCCGTAAATTTTAGTAGTGGCCAACAATATGTGTTGACAATCATATTGTCTATACCATTTAATAAAACACCTGTTAACCTGCAAGTTTTTTATATGCGTTAAGATTAAATGTCTGTTAACATTAAAACAAGGTCTCTTTATTTTCACTTGCACGTGATGAGACTCACCTCTTCCCTCACGAGCATCCACTCCCTATATTTATTCCCATTGTACACGAGATTAAAATCTTAAAAAAACGTAAAATCATATAAGCGTTTCACATGCAGTAATTACAATTTAATTGATGTCATTACTCTCGGAACGATCCACGTGTATGAGTTTCGTGTGAAGCCAGCGATTATGTTGCAAATCAATTAAAATTTGCCACAACCGCTGTAGCCTTACGCTCGTCCGCTTCAAGTCATGTGAGTATATATAAAAAGCCTAAATTAAGGTAATTACATGGGGAATGTTTTAAATGAAGTCTTTTGCTAAGATAAAGAAAATTATATGTTTTTCATTTATGTTAAAGATATTTAATATAATAAAATATGTCATTTTTTTATTAAAACAAAATACAACAAATTGTGCCTTGTTTATGACATGATGACACAGCCAAAGGTTGTTGTGAGACCGTTAGCACGTGTCTCAGCTAATATTTGGACAGTTTTGAAAGTTTTTTCCTTTTTACTTGCAAACTTAGTTATGTTTGTCTGATAGAAACACCGACCCCGTCCTTCCGCCTTAATACCACGCATGACTTCAAAGGTCTTTCAAGGACTATAAATTAAACAACATTGATTTGATGTTTAACAATTTGAAACCATTATTCATTTTTGATAAATACTAAGAGTACCGCCAATACATTAATACATATTAATTTGTGTTATACAAAGACTTTTGCACCACAATCCTCTTGTGTGTTTCCTGCCTCATCGAATTCGTTGATAACCTCTCCCGTATAGCAGAGCGTAGACCTTGTCCAATGAATGAGGGTTTATAAATGTTTCTTTAGAATTTTGTCTGATTGGCGTTTGAATGAAATTTCATTGTAGCATGATGGTCATTTAAAATTCGTATTAGTAATATGTACCTTCACGGTCCCCCATTCCACTGCCCTAGCGGACTTGTCATTGTAAATGGTAGCGGAAGGTTGTGGTTGTCTAATAAATGAGTGTCGCTTAGATGCTGGGGTCCCAACATATAAACAACATAATGTGTGCGCGCTGCTATGATACGCTGATTATGTTGTAATTATCATTATTGGCGTCTGGCGATAACTACAGAACAATCTGCAAAATGTTGATTAGCATCAGACAGGGAGAGAGAGAGGGGGAGATGCAGTGGCAGCGTAATTATGGTGACGTTACGACGGATGACCAATTGCTTAGATGAACATTCCTGTAGTTGTGATGGCTGGTGAAAGATAACAAGTCTAATAAGTTTGTTTAGTAACAGCCCTTCACCTAAATTTGTGTTGAATTTTAATTATAATTTCGAAGTCATGTGACATTTGCACACACACGCGCAAATTGTTGATTAGAGGATGGTTTTTTCCAAAAACTAGGGTCTTTAGCATGAAGGCTTGTTTAGGTGGAATACCAACATGTCATTCACATAGCCCAAATGGTTTTGAGAAATGCTGCATCTATATAATTTGTATAGTGAACAATAAAATTACATTAACACAGGCGAGTCTGGAAATTTGCCCCTAGGGGTCTACCAAGAAAATTGAAAATGCTTAAAATATTTGTTTTCAGAGGACGTATAGAATTATATTTAATGTAATTATCGTTGAGATAGCCTTGAAGGGGACAAACACGGGCACTTAGGTACTTGTTGGTCTAGTTTTACTTTTCCCACATTAGTCTGCTAAAACCCAGCATTAAGGACCCAAATTTTTCAATTTTATTATTTTTTTTGTTCCAAGCAAATGTTCTGGGAAAGAATTCAAATTATCTTTGTGATGTAATGGAAAACTACCACAGTACAACACATGATTTTGGGACTCAATTCTGAGAACTGCACGTGAAAGTGGCCCCAAATAGAAGAAGTTCAGCATCAATCGTTTTGTCAAGTTACATGCCATAATAATTTAATATCGATTTGAAGTTAGTAAGTATCGTACAGGGGAATTTGTCACGTTTTAGGCATTTTTCTTTGACATAAGTCGAGAACCACTAGTCTTCAAGCGCAACCAAGACCGAATGCCAGCAAGTCCAACCATGCGAACGGCCACCTACAATCTTCATTTGCCTTTGAATACTGATAATTCTTCTACTACATGAAGGACAAACGTCAATACCACCGATTGCACGACCGCCGCAAACGACACGTTCGGCAATATACGCAAGTGCTACAAACGACACATTCGGCAATCGCCACGAACTGCGAATGAGCGCGACGACCAACATTTAACCAAACACATTAAGAAAACGACATCACAAGGGAAAGTGTTATTCAATGCTGTGTGATGTGATGTAATTCACATTACATCGAGAGCTCCACTTATTTAAATGATATGATCGAACATTTTGCTTGGTAGGTTGTCGGTTGCTACCGCAGCGAAGTTTATTGCTAGGTTGCTTTGTACGCGATTTCCCCTGTCCTTTTCGGAGCAATCATTTATCGAAAGAAATATACTTTCGTTTAATCGGACTTCGGTCTGTTGAACCAACTTTTGTTGGTTCAACCCAAATTCCATTAGGTAAATCGGACTTCGGTCTGTTAAATCGGACTTCGGTCTGTTATATCGGACTTCGGTCTGTTAAATCGGACTTCGGTCTGTTGAATTGGACTTCGGTCTGTTGAATTGGACTCAGGTCTGTTAAATCGGACTTCGGTCTGTTAAATCGGTCTTTGATCTGTAAAATCGGACTTCGGTCTGTTGAATTGGACTTCGGTCTGTAAAATCAGATTTGGGTCTGTTAAATCGGACTTCGGTCTGCTGAATCGGACTTCGGTCTGTTAAATCGGACTTCGGTCTGTTAAATCGGACTTCGGTCTGTTGAATTGGACTTCGGTCTGTTGAATCGGCCTTCTGTCTGTAAAATCGGACTCCGGTCTGTTAAATCGGATTTTGGTCTGTTGAAGTGGACTTCGGTCTGTTGAATCGGACTTCTGTCTGTTAAATCGGACTTCGGTCTGTTGAATCGGACTTCGGTCTGCTAAATCGGACTGTTTAATCGGACTTTACTTTGGTCTGTTGAATCGGACTTCGGTCTGCTAAATCGGACTTCGGTCTGTTGAATCGACCTCGGTCTGTTAATCGGACTTCGGTCTGCTGAATCCGACTTCGATCAGCTGAATTGGACTACTGTCTGTTGAATCGGACTTCTGTCTGTTAAATCAGACTTCGGTCTGTTATATCAGACTTCGGTCTGATAAATCGGACTTCGGTCCGTTGAATCGGACTTCGGTCTGTTAAATCGGACTTCGGTCTGCTAAATTGGACTTCGGTCTGTTGAGTCGGACTTCGGTCTTTTAAATCGTACTTCGGTCTGCTGAATCCGACTTCGATCAGCTGAATTGGACTACTGTCTGTTGAATCGGACTTCAGTCTGTTAAATCAGACTTCGGTCTGTTATATCAGACTTCGGTCTGTTAAATCGGACTTCAGTCTGTTGAATCGGACTTCGGTCTGTTAAATCGGACTTCGGTCTGTTGAATCGGACTTGGGTCTGTTAAATCGGACTTCGGTCTGCTGAATCGGACTGTTTAATCGGACTTCGGTCTGCTAAATCGGACTTCGGTCTGTTGAATCGACCTCGGTCTGTTAAATCGGACTTCGGTCTGTTGTATCGGACTTCGGTCTGTTGAATCGACCTCGGTCTGTTAAATCGGACTTCGGTCTGTTGAATCGGACTTCGGTCTGTTGAATCGGACTTCTGTCTGTTAAATCGAACTTCGGTCTGTTGAATCGGACTTCGGTCTGTTAAATCGGACTTCGGTCTGTTGTATCGGACTTCGGTCTGTTAAATCAGACTTCGGTCTGTTAAATCTTACTTCGGTCTGTGAATCGGGCTTCGGTCTATTGAATCGGACTTCGGTCTGTTAAATCGGGCATCGGTCTATTAAATCGGACTTCGGTATGTTGAATAACTGAATCATCGATACAACCACGAGCTGCAAAAATCGATTTGCTGGAGAACACGATTCATCAACATGACCCTGAGTTGCCAATATCAAACTTATTTACGACGAAAGCCGAAGCTTCGATATGTTCCCAAAATGCTGAAGTTAACCTGAGCACACGACAAACCCGACAAATCACCAAAACGGCCAAGTATTGCCGATATAAACCTGAACCCCCGACAAACCCGAATCATTAAGATGCCCCAGTTTTGCTGATATGAACCTGAATCATCAACAAAACCCGAATCACCAACACCCTTCTGAATTGTTGACATTAACCCGAACCACCGACGAATCCGAATCATCACTTGCTGATATTAACCTGAAACCCCGACAAAACCCGAATCACTAAGCTGACCACGTACTGCTGATATTTAACGTAACCACCGACGAACCCGAATCATCAGTACGCTGCAGAATTGCTGGTGCGAACCTAAATTATCGAAAGTACCCAAATTACTACGTTCCTGAATACCGAAACAATCCTGACCTCTACAGTTTTGGGAGTATAGCATAAAATTTTTGATCACCTCAAATCGACCGATTCATAAAATTCTGGATTATCTTAAATCGAACCGAGTCCCAAAACCTGTCATTGCAGTCAGAGCCAACATCAATATTCGTCGAGAGTATACAAAAAGTTATCGATCATCTAAAATCGGCCTGGGTACAAATTACCGGACAAGACAACAACGCTGTCAAAAAATAAAAATTGTTTTCGTATCTAAAGACTTTATCCAGTAGATTATAAGTTTAAATAACATCACCAATAAACAATACTGTTATTTTGCCCAAGTCAGGGACATTCTATTGAGTTCTTATTCTGTAAGGTTTTGTGGGTCCTTATGGCGACCCTGACGACGACTGGACTTACCTCAGCCGACGAGAAAACCACGTTACAACTGGTATACTATGAAGTTGCTGGAGACCACATTGAGGACTAGAGACAGAAATCGAACCATGGATCCCTGTATGGTAGTCGCATACTAACCATCATGCCACTGCCGACTCCTTTATAAAGAGACACTTTGTTGTAAAGCAATGTTTCAACTACTTCTGTCACGTGTACCACTCATAACATCACAGAATATATAACTCACTACAGATCGACTCCCGCCACCTATCGCCGCTGACAATTGCCTGAGAACATGCTAATGCTTTGTCCACCGCCTCATAATCTAACTACCGCCGACGCATATAATTTCATATTCAAATGAAAGGGAATCTGCGTTAAACTTTCATCGAAGTGCAAACTGCAGCGCATTAGAAAATAATTCCCAGAAATATGAACCAGTACCAAACTATAGCCTTACTCCTATAGCCGTTGTGGCGAACACATAGCGTCACACAACACCACACACACCAAAGTACATGAACTATGTATTTGGTTGGCATACAATTAAACTTAATTAATGAATAAATGAATGGGCCATCAAGGCCTTCTAAGTACTAGCTTAACTACGAGTATTAGCAAACTGCGTGATATCAAAGGGTTCATGTACTAAGTTACGCTTACAGATGCCATAAAGACCGTGAAGATGCAATGCACAGCGATGGAACACACACCTACACTCACGCACACCCACACACACAATGCATATAGATTTCGTAAAATCGTTAACGGACTATAAAGCTGCTGCAGATGATGCTGAGTAATTCCCTTGTAATGTAGGGATCATTGCAGTGGCATTGAAGACATGTGTAGAGTGGTGCTGTCTGTGGTGTGGCGGTTGTTATGTCTATAATCATTCTTGATGAAATTAGTAATGACGGAATATGAGTTGGGGGCGCAAATTGACTTACGACAGCACTAGCTTAGTAATGACGAGATTTTGATTGTGTGAGGGCAATATTATTGAGGTATATAATATTGTATGTAGTTCAATTGATTGTGGGGAATTGCTTAAAATAGTAGGGTTGGGGGTGGAGATTTGAGAAATTCCTAGTCAGAGTGAAAGTACTAAGTCAAAATTTTTATTCCCATACAATGTTTTGAGGAAATATTCCCCGCAAAATTTTAATCTAGGTCTCCGAAGACATGAACTATCCCAAATCTATTTTTACACATGATTTTTCATTTTCTTTTATTTGACTTTGTCTAAAAAAATCCAACTTTAACCAACTGTATACAAAAATTGTGACGTAGTGGAGCAAAATGGAGTTTAGGGTTTAATTACTCAGGTCAAATGCTATCGTTTGATATTGGTTTAGTTCATTCCCGATAAAGTGCGTTGCTCTGTTTGCTCAAAAATAGACTTTTTAACATTTCAGTAACATTTCACTTTGATTTTATTTTGGAACCTTTGACTCGTAGAGGTTATTTGTCTTGGGTGACTCCTAGTGAAAATTTCCGGAGAGTATTTCTATCGAAGATTGTAATCCTTGACCTCCGTCCAAAGTTGATCTTAAAACAGTTTTTCAAAATTGGACCATAAAGGTCCCATTCGGTTGGGAGCTAGAGGGTTAAAATGTTCCGAGAATATTCCCCTGATTGTTTTAATATAGGTCTCCGAAGACATGAAATTGAATTGAATTGATTCGACTTTTGACCAAAAAAATCAAACTTTAAACCACTGTAAAATTTGTGACGTAGTGGAGCAAAATGGAATTTAGGGATTTGTTACTGAGGTCAAAAGCTATCGTTTGATATTGGTTTGGTTCACCCCCGAAAAAGTGTGTTGCACTGTGTTATCATTCCATACTTCAGAAGAATTGTAGCTAAAGCTTTAATAAATTATTTCTATTATTACATATATGTAAAAAATAAAGTTGCTCTAGTTTTATCGAATTAAATATTCTTGTATCGCCTTGTTTTCGTATAGTTTCCCAAATAACTTAAAATTTCTGGTCATATACAGACAGTCTGTGATAAGTAGATGGGCCGGCCGTGGCTTAATGGTTAGAACACGCGACTACCATGCGGGAGATCCAGGTTCAACTCCTGTCTCCAGTCATCTAAAAAATAAGAACAACTTAATTTTTCTTTCATTGTCGGCCCCCCTCAATGTTGTCGACAGCAACTTTGCAGTATGTGTCGAGTCAATCGGCATGTCTAGTTAAAAGCTTCTCAAACAGTGACGTTCGCATTCCTCAAAAAACAAGTAGGTGCCGTTAGTTGTGAATCTAAAAATAGGAAGCGTATTAATTCACAACAACGCGAGAAGCTATCCGATACCTCATTAATGGGGTGTAAGGGGAGATTAAGTTTTTAAGGAGGCTCAAGTAGGTTTCGGGTAGGTGTGTTCCGAATTTTTTCTCCTATTCAATACCTACAACTTTGCTTCAAACACAAAAGAGATATTCCGTAAGGTATACCGAGATATCCTTTCTTCCTTAAGTGGTCCATTACAACTTTCGAACGTGGTTCAAGTATTCTAGGCCTGAATTATTAAAGAATTTCACACGCTTCGGTCTTCTGCGTGCTTTCTCCAGTTAGTCCTACCACTTGGTCCTGCCAACGAAGTTTAGGTCTCACTGCTCGGCGTCGGCCTTCAGGTTCGCCTTCAAACACCTTTCTAATTGGAGCATTAACGTCGATCCTAGAAACATGTCCCAGCCATCGCAGTCCTTGGAATCTTACTCTTTTAGCTACGTCGATGTCGTGGTAAATATCATACAGCTCATTGTTCATCCGCTGGCGAAACTAGGAATATTCTCCGCTTGACTTCCTGGCTGACTTTATCTTTCTTATTGACGGAAGATCCGAGGTAGGCAAATTTACGTTCATGGTGCGTTCCCTTCGAAAGGACTCTTTGTTCGTCGAAATCATTATTTTTGTTTTGTTCTTGTTGAGCGCTAAACCCATTTCTGCTGACTCCTTTTGCAATGATGGGAAAACAGCAGTAACATCCCGCATATTTAGGAAAATGATGTCTATATCTTCGGCATAGGCTAGTGGCATGTGGCTCTTGTGACACATTGACACCAGCCTTTCTCATAACTATCTCCATAACTACTTTTAATAGTGTACAGGACAGGCAATCGCCTTGCCTGAGACCTCTTTCTGTGTTGAATTGCTTAGAGTTGTCATTACCAATCTTAACTGAGGATTTGGTGTTTTCCAAAGTCGAATTAGCTTTGCAGGAATACCAAACTCAGACATGGCTTCATATAACTAAGTCCTGATCGGAGAGTCGAAGGCAGCTTTGTAGTCCACAAAAAGGTGGTAGGTGTCGATCTGCTTTTCATGAGTTCTTTCCCAGGATTTGTCGTAAAGTAAATATATGTGATCTGTCGTAGATTTACCAGGTCTAAGTCCGCACTGATAAGGTACAATTAACAATTGGCTTTAGACTTGCACACAATATGCTTAAAAGAAACTTGTACGCAATTGGTAATAGGCTTATTCCACAGTAGTTCTTACTCTCACTACGATCTCATTTCTTGTATATGGGACATAATAGAATAAGTCTACAATCCCCGGGCATACTCTCTTCTGGTGTTCTCCATGAGCTGATGCCTGCTCCTAATCAGCTCGCTCCTCCCCGTCTGCCTTAAACGATTCAGCAGGGAGACCATCGGCTTTAGCCGCTTTGTTGTTTTTAAGGTGGGATATTGCCACACGTATCTTGCTCTGGCTCGGAGTGGACAGTTAATACCATCATCATGGTTTGGAGCGGAGTCTTCTCGAGTGGTGTCGGTATCCAGTAAAATCTTGAAATGATGTCTCCATAACTTCACAACGTTATACAGGCTTTAACCGAGGATTTGGTGTTTTCCAAGGTACATCTGCAAAGTCGAAAGGATATTTTTATAGCAAAGAAAATGTATGGTTTTAACAGGCTGCCGGCTTCATAACACTAGCTGGCCATAGCGGTCCGCATGAGGCCAACCCTGTTCCACGCATTTTCGCCTTAACTCTCGGGCTTCCCCTTTCCCCTTCACTTTGAGCAACTCTGTGCACTCATCCTGTCTCTTCTTAAGCTCCTTCTTTTTGCATTTACATAGACGAGTTTCCTCTCGTCTCTTCTCTCTGTGTCGTTCACGAACAGCTCACGTTGCTATTGGCTACATTTCGCTCTGTGTGCAGAAGCCGTTTCTCCAGTGGCATTGCGACTTTCATCATCGTACCAGGCACTTTGAGACGGCTTTGAGTACCCAAGTACGCTTCTCGCAGTCCGTTCTATGGAGTCGGCTACATATTGACACTGCGAGGTAATATTATCAGGGGTTGGAGCATTTCGTAGCAGTTGAGTTAGGTGGTTGGAGTTGGCGTCCGCTACCACTGTGGTTCGCAGTTTACCGCTGTCCAGCTTTCATCGCGCCTGGTTATGTTAAGCCTGGTTAAGTTTTTCGCCATGCATAGCCTTGTGCGTACCTTAACTGCATGATATAACCGTGTTAAAATATAGAAAAAGTGCTAAAAATCCAACTTAAGCTAAAAAATTCGTATGGCCATTAAATTATTAATGGAGCCAACTTGACTGAACGACTAATGCAGAAGTTCTTATTTTTGGGGCTACTGTCACATGCAATTCTCAAAATTGAGTCCCAAGTCAATGAGTTGAAAAATGTTGTACTGTGCAATATTTCAAAGGAAGTTTTCATTTATAGGCGATTTCATTACCATGAACTCAGAACTCAGATTTACACACTCTGCACTAGAATTGTGGAGAAAGGACATAGAGTGCGAGTGTTTATCAGTCAGTTCACCTGACTGACATTTTTTTACTAGTTAAATTATTAATCTGTAACAGCTCCTAAAGCTTTAACTAAGTACTTAAAGTCCAGCTCATTCTAAACATGTTCAATAATTGCTTTTCTCTTACATTCACTTACTAATTGTTTCATTCTGCTTTTGCCCTATTGTTTGACAGGTTCAGGTAAATGCTTTTCCGTACTTGCTCTTATGATTTTGTTTACTTTTCCTTGAATTTGTAGCAAGTTTACTACCGCTGTATTCTTTTTGTTTTCTCTCTCTCTCTCTCCTCATCTTTGTCCTTTGCAACAAATCGTGCACCATTTCTTTTGTTTTCTTCTGCTATGTACTGGACGACGTGACAAAAGGTTTTATTTACCATTTTCGGAAAACTTTCTCCCTACTGCGTTGTGCAACTTTTTGTTATCGTTCTTGAAGTGAATGTTTGTTTGTCTTGGGCAAACTGTGATTGATACTTTGACTTTATGGTCGAACCTTAAGTGATTTCCTTTCAGATCAAAATTTATATGCCATAATTTAAGTAGTAGAGGAAAATGCAAACGGATGCTATTGGCTTGGTCAATTACGTCCCCGGCTCCTAAGCGGCAACACACGGAATATTAAGTTTGGGCTCTGGCTCCTACTCTATTGTCGCCGTCAACAAAGTCCAGTAATGTTTTGCCAATATTTCGCATTGGACATTCGACATTTGTTTCTGAACTTTATGTCAAATTAAGGAAGTTTTTGTTGTCTGTGCGTGTGTGTGTGTATTTTTTATATTGGCCAAAGTATAGTATCATTTTAATCAAGTTTTCAAATAACATAGCACAAAACATAAAAACTTTCCTTTGTTTTTCTTTTTTTTACTTCCGTGTAAAGAAAATAACAATAAAATTCTGAGGAACGAGCAGGGGGAGGAGGAGGAGAAGGAGAAGTGGAAAAAAATCACGGAAAAATATTACAACCTTTATTTATTATTTTATATAAAATAAAGTCCGCCGACAAAACGAACATAAAAACCATGATTGTATGTGTGTGCGAGTGGTGATAAGACATATTTATGGAAAAGAGGTGGTAAAGCAAAGGGTGGTTTTTAAAAGAAATGCAACTGATGGAAAGGAAAATTATATAAAAAAATTTGACTAAAAAGCGTATTTGTCATAGAAAGTGAAATAAAGTGTTCTTATAAAAATAATATTTTAATAAAGAAAATGTTTTCTAAATTATATTTTTGCTTCCAACAGAGTCCTGAAATCCTTAAGTATTATTTTGACTTTTAATATACTATCATTCCAAAAAACTCTCTCGCAGTGTTCCCTAAAGGAGTGTTTCTGATATGAGAAGGTAAACATATTTTATAGATCTAACAACAACAACATATATATACAATTTTTTTTTCCTTCCCGATGTTTAGGCAAAACTTTCTCCTTCCCCACCATATCATTGTTCTACCTGCAATATAAAAAATAAGGAAACCCATTCCCACACAAACACACACATATAACGTAAAAATACTAATAAAAAGTTAAAAAGTCATAAAAACAA
Organism: Muscina levida; assembly: GCA_964034835.1. Classification (NCBI taxonomy): domain Eukaryota; kingdom Metazoa; phylum Arthropoda; class Insecta; order Diptera; family Muscidae; genus Muscina; species Muscina levida. The sequence continues at coordinate 106,882,099 of OZ035884.1, read as the reverse complement.
TAACATCAATTTCAAACAAAACAACAACAAAATCCCAAGTGTTCGTATGTGGTGTGGCAGAGCGAAGCCCTTTCCCAAATGTATTGATGTTAACCTACAAATGCAAGAGGAAAGATGTTGGTTATTTTACACTTCTTTACGGTTATGATGGGGTTTAAGAGCACCCAAAAAGGAAAAACTAAAATGAAAACCAGCGAAAGGGTATGGGTTACAAGTTCTAACATAGTAACACACATTTTTGTTAATCAATAGTTATGAATGACTTTTTCTCTTTGCCCAGGCTGGAAGTGTACGAAAGTGGAAACTTTGGTAGTATTTTAAAATTAATGATTATTGAGTGAAGTGAAAGTTTATGAAGACATGTTTTATAAATATGTTTCATAAAATTTTCAGTTAATATTAGGCGTGTTTTGTATTTTTTAGCAGAAACTTCATTAGAGAAATTTTAACCACTAATAAAGAGGACGCCTACTCCAACCACATAACTCTACTGCTACGGAATGTTCCAACTCCTTATAATATTACCTCGCAATGGCAGTATTTAGCCGACTCCATAGGAAGGACGGCGAGAAGCGTACTTGGATACTCAAAGCAGTCTTAAGAAGATGCTTAATAAGATGATGAATGCCGCAATGCCGAAAATGCAGCCAATGGCAACGTGAGCTGTTCGTGAACGGGACAGGGAGAAGAGAAGAGAGGCAACTCGTCTTTCTAGACAGAAAAAGAAGGAGCTGAAAAAGGGACAAGATGAGTGCACAGAGTTGCTCCGAAGTAGACGGGAAGCCCGAAAATTCTAAGGCGAGAATGCGTGGAACAGAGTTGCCCACCTGCAAAGACAGCGAAGACCAGCTAGTGACGGGACGGGATACCTTTCGGAAGATATGGTGACATCCTTTCAGAAATTTACTGGATACACACACCACTCCAGAAGGCCCCGCTACAATCCATGACGATGATTTTAACTGTCCATCTCTGAGCTAGAGCGAGATACGTGTGGCAATATCCCGCCTAAAAAACAACAAAAAAGGCTGTAGCCGATGGTCTCCCTGCTGAATTGATTAGCAGCATGCATCAGCGCATGGAGAACATCTGGCTAGAGGAGAGCATGCCCGGGGATTGCAGTCTCAGTCTGTTATGTTCCATATACAAGAAAGGTGATCGCAGTGAATGTAACAACTACCGTGGAATAAGTCTATTACCAATTGCGTACAAGGTCCTTTCGAGCATATTGTGTGAACGTTTAAAGCCAATTGCAGAAAAACTAATTGGACCTTATTAGTGCGGCTTTAGACCTGGTAAATCAACGACGTATCAAATATTCACCTTATGACAAATCCTGCCAAAAACTCATGTCCGATAAGACATAAATTGTTAGATGTTAGGGCTGAGTTTGGTATCCCCGCAAAGCTAATACGACTTTTCGGGATGACACTGACTGATACAAAGTATTCAGCGAAAATAGGCAAAAATCCTAATGGAGTAATCATGAGGAAGACTGCAGTAAACAGGAATGGTACCATCTTCAACAAAAGTCACATGTTTCTTGCGTATGCTGATGATATAAATATCATTGGACGTGGATTGCGAGATGTTCCTGCGGATTTTTCGGTTATAAACGAGGACAGAACCAAGTTATTTGTTTCAACGAACAAAGAGTCCACTCGTCTGGGACGCTGCGTGAACGTTGAGAACTATAACTTTGAAGTGGTAGATGATTTAGTCTACCTTGGCTCTGCCATAAACAAAAATAATAATGTCAGCCTCGCAATCAAAAGACGAGTATTGATCGCAAACCGCTGCTACTATGCGCTAAGCAAGCGAATTAACGACAAAGCGCTCTCTCGAAGAACAAAGATCCAGCTCTACCAGACTCTGATCCTACCTGTCTTGCTTCACAGCGCAAAATCCTGGGTAATGACACAAGTAGATCAATCTATTCTGGGAGTCTTCGTTAACGGCGAGTACCGTCGTCGAATGAATCATGAGCTGTATGAGCTATACAAAGACATCGATGTAGTCAAGCGCGTTCAAATAGACCAAATGCGCTGGTTTGGACACGTTGTACGAATGCACGAAAACGTTCCGGCTCGAAAAGTCTTCGGCAATAAACTCGATGGGTGGCGCAGAAGGTGGATGGACCAGGTGAAAGAGCTGTTAACTAAGCTTGGCGTGACGAACTGTCTACGGAGCGCAAAAGAACGAAGCGCTTGGAATACTTTTATATGTGAGGCTATTGATGGATAAATTTCTGTTGTTGCTGCCATTAAAGAAGAAGAAGAAGGCACCTTGAAGGCGTAGAACACTTTTCAAACACTAATTTCATATGTTGATTAATTATCTTTTATATGTACTTTTTAATAAAAAGAATATAACAACAATGTATATTTGCAGTTCTCTCTACGTGTCCGTGGCCAGATTTTCATCTCTGTGTTTGCTCCATCTGTTCACTCCATCTGATGACTACTCCAAATAACTACTCTAAAAATATAATATTTTAACCCATCTTCACGATTGTACATTTAGCCCTTTGGTCTGCCTGAAGGTACCAGTTGTATCCTATTTTCTATTCACCCTAATTTTTTCATTTGTACCTTTAGCCATCTGGTCTAGGTGATACCAGCAGTTTTATTAATTTTTTCCCTCGAAATTCGAAAAACTCCTTCATACCGCATAACTACTTCCAACAATTAAATATTCACCCCTCGCTGATGATACCAGTTTTATCCAATTTTCGGCCTTCTTCTCTCTTATAGTTTGAAATTCGAAAAACTTCTTCAAATTTCACAATAATTCCACCCCCATGTCCGACATTCTACCTTTAACAGTTTGGTTTGGTTTTATAACTTTTTCGGATTTTGTACCCATAAGAGTAAAAATATATCTTCATATCGCACTATACCTTCGAAAAGTCACTTCGTATCGCACAACCACCCTATAAAATAGATATTCACTCTATTTTGTGATTCTAAACCTAATGTTAGAGTTTCTACTTTGAGCCGTTTGGTCTTCGTGATGGTACCTGTTTTGTTCCTTTTAAGTCCTTTTGACCCCTAAATGACCGAATTTCGATTCGACCACCAACCCCATAAGAAGAGTATACACCCCAATTTTCATGACTCTAGGTTAAGCCGTTTGTTCTGACCAATCACCAGTCAGTCAGATGGAAAAGCAACAATTTTATACATATAGATGTTTCAGCACTTAAATATTTTCGCCACCGTTTTTTGTCAAAAGTTAATATATGAAAAATCGAACTCTTCCAACTACTTTTATGCGATACGTAGAACTCCAAGCAGACTCTACTTTATGTCAGCAAAAAATATTGCAAGTATCTCATGTTGAATCACTTTTTCAGGACTTCAGAAAATCATAGCTTGCAACATTTTCCATTAGCCATTTTCACAAAAATTCTTGGGTATCTCAAAAAGTCTCCATGATATTCTCTCTTGGTTCTTCCTTTTTTGCTAGGACATTATTTTAAAACATATTAATACCAAGGGATAGACTTCTTATCCCAAGTGATAGGCTGAGATCTTATCTCTTACTCTGCAAATTGCTACACACCACAATTAACTACTCCCCGTGGTCAGGCTTTGGTCATTTTAACAACAGCACAAAACTAACGCTGTCTCCTAGATTAAATGTCGATGTCACTGTGACTTTATTAATATTATTATATAAGGCAAAAGTTACAGGTTTACACAAGTGACAGCAGTATTGCCCACTTCACTATGTATAATACTTCAAAAATTATCTTGTCTCTCCATGTTTGTTGAAGGCTCTTTGGATACGTGTCCCTAAGTATGTCAAGTTATAAATAAACAACCCGTCTTAAGAAAATTCAAGGGTCCTTGGAAATTTGACTTAATGCAATGATGGTCGTTGGTCGGTAAATGTGTTGGTAATGCTTAAGCTTTAACTGTGTAGAGGGATATTAAATATTTGATAACTGAAATTATTATTACTTATTGCAATGAACGACACATGTACTCATACAAAGACGACAACCTTCTAAGTACTCACTGTTAAGAGAGGACGAGGACACATCGACAAATACTTATAGTTAAGGACATATCCCCACTCTGTCTCACTCTCTGTATAAGGATGTATGCCATTGTGAGATAATAATGTCTTAAAATGTTTATGTATTTACGTATGTATGTATGTGTGGGTATAAGAACTGGCCCCTTTCGCATGTTTGTGTGTGTGTGTGTGAATACGTTCATTATTGTATACCAGTATACCCTTTGCAAGTGTGTGCGTCTGTGTGTGTTTGCTTTAATGTAGTTCTCTCCTTCACTTTACTTAGAAATATTGCATGTGAATAAATTCTTAAAGCTTCCATGTCATTAGCAGTTATGTGCAAATGCATCAGAACGGTCTCCAAAGTACAATAAATAGAAATTTATTAATGAATGAATAAATTGCTGATTAGAATAAATAATAACAATATGAATGCTATATAATGCAAGTGAAATGTCAGAAAATCACTTGGTTAATAATGTGGAGCCCCCCCTACCGGCCTATTGGTTATTTGTTGCTCATTAACATAAATACTAAACTCTTAAGATGTTATATTTCAATGTGGGCAAATGTCAAAATTACTTTTATGTGTCTGTGCGTATGTGTGTGTGTATATTGAAATTGTAGATTTTAAAATGGCAAACTGAGTGCTGATTTATAAAATTAATTAATTTCATTGTGTTGTTAGAACGTATGTTCTACGAATTTGCTGTAATGTCTAAGAAAAGGATGAGAATTTAGATTTTATGCTTCTTTATTAAAACACAATTTCCATAATTTTTCAGTATAGCTCTTGAACAAAATTACTTAAATTTGAGAAATATGAAGTTTGCAAGATTTAAAACGTATTTTCCTTTTGAATAAGATATGGATGATATCTTGTAAGACTTATAGAAGTAAAAAAAATTTAAACTCAATCTAAACTTTTTTTCTTCAAAAATACCTATGGAAAGAGGTAAGGAAATATAAACTTTTGTCTTAGCTTTTTGCTAATAGGCTATAAGTTACTCAATGTCTTTTTGCTTAAGAGAGCCTTGTCCGATCACTTGTGGAGAACCCTTTGCAGACTTTATGAAGAATGAAGGGATCTTCAGGTATAAGCGATCACAAGAGTAGTTAATGAGTGGAATGTGAGTGAGATGCTCTGTACGCCAGGTGCGTTGGCTAGATCAACGAAGTTAGCTTCCATGCTGCTTGCACGACGTAAAGCTATTTCGGGCCTAGCATTGCAAGTATATGGTTGCCGTTCACCATAATGGAGCGAAAGGGTTGAAGGTAATACATCCTCGCAGAGTAGTATTGACCGTTTCACTTGCTTGAGGTACTGATGTGAAAGCATTGGTACACGCAAGTATGTTAAATTTCCAGTCTGTTCTCAATTTGCGAAAGGCGAACAATCCTGTAAAGTTTTGCTAAGTAAATCAAAAACTTCCAGCAGCTTTACAGCGAAACTCCAACTAGTTGTTGTTGTAACAGCTAGATGAAGGAGCTGGAGTGATAAATATTTCTACCGATTTTCAATTTTTCGATGTAATCCGATTATCATACGATTATTGTTGGCAACTCTGTTTAGTTCCTTTGTAGATAGTAAGGTTTGTGTCAAGGGATTGTTAGATGTTGTTGTGAGTTTTAACCGCCAAACTCCTCTAAAGATGGCGCCAGCAGGTTTTCTTGATTTATTTCGCAATGTTGATGAATCACTTCCTTGTTTATTGCGCAATCTGGATTTGAAGTCGAAGCATCTAGAATGAGTTAAATTGGCTGGAGAACTCGAAAGTATTTAAAAGGTATTTTTTCATCGATGTTGATTTGGCCACTGCCCCGCCCGGGAATCGAAGCCGGCACCTTCGGATCGCTAATCTACATCACATCCACTGAGCTATCGAAGGCCACACTTCAACTAGTGAGTGTGGCCGGTAGCGTGGGGATCAAAAGCCCCGGGACTTATTGCCGCCTGTAAGTGATGTATGCTCCATAGTGGGTGCATGATACCGAAATCGGTGGTAGAGTCATCGGACTCGAATGTGGAGTTGCATTACCACCGGGTGCAACATAGTAAAATAGGCCGCACCTTGGGCAAAGGTGTCATTCACAATTTAGTATCTTCTACCTGGAATCTTGATTCCAACATGAAAAATGTGTTAAGCACACCATGGGTAACGTGAACTCTACTCTCGATTACAGCCAAACCCATTTTTACTGACTTCCCGGCAGAACAATAATGTCTATTTCATCAGCGTAAGCGAGACTTATTCACAGCAACTTTTCTTATCTTATACTTTATTTCCCTTTACACCCCATGAATGAGGTACGGGATTGCTTCTCGCGGTATTGCGATTTAACACGATTTCTATTCTTAGATTCCCAACAAACGACACCTACGTGTTTGTCGACGAATGCGAACGTCGCTGTTTGAGAAGCTGTTACTACATATGCCGATTAACTTGACACTGTACTGCGCAGTTGCTGTGGACAACATCGAGGGAGCCGGCATTAAAAGAAAAATGTAGACGACTGGAGGCAGGAATCGAACTCAGGATCTTCCGCATGATAGTCGCGTCTATCATTGGTCTATTATTAGCCATGAATCTCAATCTATCACCCTTTCATCGCCTTTGTCGTATCAAGTACTGTAAATAGATCTTTGTCAACCCCCAACAGAAGATTTGATGATCATAAGGATACTCCTGCAGGGACGGATTACCTTCGCCTGATGGGGTTATCAAAGGCTTTATACACATCTACTCTCGCTTCCAAATAACTGGGGTATTGCATGCCTTCTAAATAGAAAGAATTATTAATACGTTTTCTTTCTACTTTTATGAAGGCCTGCCAGACTTTTTGACTTTTTAAGTCGTTTGAGCCTGTCTGTCTGTCTGTCTGTCTGTCTGTCTGTCTGTCTGTCTGTCTGTCTGTCTGTCTGTCTGTCTGTCTGTCTGTCTGTCTGTCTGTCTGTCTGTCTGTCTGTCTGTCTGTCTGTCTGTCTGTCTGTCTGTCTGTCTGTCTGTCTGTCTGTCTGTCTGTCTGTCTGTCTGTCTGTCTGTCTGTCTGTCTGTCTGTCTGTCTGTCTGTCTGTCTGTCTGTCTGTCTGTCTGTCTGTCTGTCTGTCTGTCTGTCTGTCTGTCTGTCTGTCTGTCTGTCTGTCTGTCTGTCTGTCTGTCTGTCTGTCTGTCTGTCTGTCTGTCTGTCTGTCTGTCTGTCTGTCTGTCTGTCTGTCTGTCTGTCTGTCTGTCTGTCTGTCTGTCTGTCTGTCTGTCTGTCTGTCTGTCTGTCTGTCTGTCTGTCTGTCTGTCTGTCTGTCTGTCTGTCTGTCTGTCTGTCTGTCTGTCTGTCTGTCTGTCTGTCTGTCTGTCTGTCTGTCTGTCTGTCTGTCTGTCTGTCTGTCTGTCTGTCTGTCTGTCTGTCTGTCTGTCTGTCTGTCTGTCTGTCTGTCTGTCTGTCTGTCTGTCTGTCTGTCTATCTGTCTGTCTGTCTGTCTGTCTGTCTGTCTGTCTGTCTGTCTGTCTGTCTGTCTGTCTGTCTGTCTGTCTGTCTGTCTGTCTGTCTGTCTGTCTGGTGGCTGTCCGGCTGGTTCGCACGATAACTTTCGAAAGACGCAACCAAATGTTTTGAAATTTTGCACGAGTTATTATTTTCTCAAAACTACTTACGGTATTGCAAATGGGCTACATGGCCCCGCCCCTTCTGGTACCTCCCATACAAATACATCATTCCGCCCACTTTAGAAATCGAGTAATAATATCAATACACCCTACGGGATCGTCCCCAAATTCTGTATTTAGTAAAGCTATAACAGGATAAAGTTTTGGAGAAAAAAATTGGAAGTCTATTCACGCCCCATCTGGTACCTCCCATACACATCTGGTACCGCCCACTTTAGAAATCGATTAATATTATTAAAAGACCTAACGCGATCGTGCCCAAATTCTGCATTTGGTTAAGTTTAAGCAGGATAAAGTTTTGGAGAAAAAATTTGGAAGTCTAGACACGCCCCTTCTGGTACCTCCCATACAAATGTTCCACTGCGCCCACTTTAGAAATAAGGTAATAATATCAATACACTCGACACGATCGTGCCCAAATTCTGTATTTTATTATGTTATAACAGGACAAAGTTTTTGAGAAAAATTTGGAAGTCTAGCGACGCCCCTTATGGTACCTCCCATACAAATGTACCTTTCCGCCTACTTTAGGGATGTACTAATAATATCAGTACACCCAAGGCAATCGTGCCCAAATTTTGTAATTGGTAAAGCTATAACAGGATAAAGAAATGGAGAATAAATCTGGAAGCCTAACAGCACCCCTTCTCGTACCTCCCATACAAATGTACCACTCCGCCCACTTTAGAAATCGAGTAATAATATCAATATAATAGAAAATTATTCGTTTTACTGAGGGTAAGAGTAAACGTAAGTTGGGTTGCCCGACTGAAACTTTCTAACTGGTTTTAATTACAAATCGGTTAATTTCAATAACTCAAGACTTAAACAATATCTTATATTGGGTGATGGTATTTATCAGTCAGTTCAACTGACTGAAATTTCTGTACTGGTTGTTTTATTTGCAAGTCCTTCTTTCGCATGTGTATGCAAAAGGCCTTCCATAATGCCTTTTTATAGAAAGCTTCCGTAAGGCCTTCTAATAGAAAGTTTTCATGAAGCCTTCTTATAGAAAGCTTCCAAATGGCCTTCTTATGGAAACCGGCGACGGAAGGCCTTCTTTTCCAATGTCATGCAATGTAAAAAAAGAAAGGAAGAATGAAGGTCAAGAAGGCATACCGGATCCAAAAGAAGGCCTTCAAAGTCATGAAGAAGACATTCACTCTCATGATTTCTGCCGCTGGGTTACTAAAACGAATCCGATTTGCTGCAAAACCGGAATCAACAATACCTTCCCGAGATGCTGATACGACACCAAAGTGCAGACACGAACTTAACGTGCTGACGAGACTGAATGATCGCATCAGTATAACAGCTAGTTATTGATACAAATCTGAGTTGCCGACATACGCAAATCAGACAACGCCAAATCATCAATATGACTGCGAATAGCTGATTTGACCCTGAATTACCGAAAAACTCGAACCTTCAATATGAACGCAATTGTTGATAATAACCTGAATCCAATGCTTGAAAACCCCCGAGCCCTCGCCTAATGATATCTATATGATCGGCATACGCGAGCAAAATGTGACTTTTATTAAAGATGATACAATCGTGTTTACTGCAGCCATGCATGATCATCTCCATTAGAATGCTAAAGAGACCGCATGACAGCCTGTCGTTTTGTCTCAAGCCTCGCTTTGTAGACAATAGCTTTGTCTGTTGATTTTTTCCTATTTTCACTGCAGACTTCTTGTCGATCAGTGTCATCCTGCAAAGTTGTATAAAACAGTTGGTAAGTGTCGATCTGAATTTGTTTTGGTCTTCTCCATTTGGACGGTCATAAGTCGCATTGATAAGGTCCAGTCAGGTTCGGTATAATAGACTTTAGTCTTTCACATTACACACTCGACAAGACCTTATATGTGATGTGTAAAATACAGATCCCGCGGTAGTTTGTGCACACAGTTCAATTGCCTTTCTTCACCACAGTACATATAACACTCAGATTACAATCGTCTTAAAAAGCTGACCAACATTCACCGCTACAGCTGCAATATTCTGCTCACCATGTCCTGGATGTGGTTTTTTGGTTGAGTATTATCTAATTACCGGCCGTGGCATAGTGGTTAGAACACGCGACTACCATGCGGGAGATCGCAGGTTCAAACCTGGTTCCAGTCATCTTAAAAGAAAAAAAAAATTTCATTCATTGTCGGCTCCCCTCGAATGTTGTTGACAGCAACTTCGCTGTATTAAGCGTCGATTCAATCGTCGTGTCTAGTAAGAGCTTCTCAAACAGTGACGTTCGCATTCGTCGATAAACAAGTAGGTGCCATTAGTTGTGAATCTAAAAATAGAAAGCGTGTTATTTCACAACAACGCGAGAAGCTATCCCATACCTCATTCATGGGGTGCAAAGGGAAATTAAGTTTTAAGTTATTATCTAATTACTAACACTGGATTTAACATTTTCGGATCATATTAGGTAAGGTTAGCTTGTGAACACTTGTAAATTAGTAAAAGCCAAATCACACTACACACCTATATCTACTGATCCATGGCGATTGTCCGTTAGAAATAGAAGGGGAGGATTAAGAAGGAGGGAGGGGTGGGATAGAGAAGGAAAAGAATATCGTGGGAATCCCAATTTTTATATTGGCCCAGTTAGCCATGGAAGGCACCATATGAAACTTATTAAATCTCCTACTCGGACTAAGGAGAGAGACACTAGATCTTCTATAAAACGTTCCCCTCAGTGGCTTAGACTCGCTCCGGATGAAGCGGGGCAGTTACAAATAAGACTCGGACTCCTTCTCGTTCTCACACACACGGCAGTAGATCGATATGGATCTATCTATGCCTGTCAGGTGCCTTATAGTGCAATGGCCTGCGGATCATTTTAAGTACAGTGTCCTCGGAAAGTTGTTTAGTGGCAACTAGAATGACATAGCAATTCGTTATCGATAACATTCCTGACAGACAAATTTTTCGACAGATTTCTTGTGTCTGAACGCGCCTTTACTCATTATTTCGTATATAGTAATATGAGTAATAAATAAAATTCCCCATAACTCATACGCTCTGGCATGGGTAACTTTTATATCGTCACATAATATGCTATGACCTTAATGAATAGTTTATAGCGACACAATAACGTTTAACCTACAATTACTAGGTCATTTACTAGGTTACACAGATTAAGTTAATTTTTAATAAAGTTTTATTTGAGCCTTGAGCAAAAAAATTCTTATGGCCATTAAATTATTAAGGCAGCTAACTTGACAGAACGAATAATGCAAAAGTTATAATTTTTAGGGCTACTTTCAGGTGCAATTTTCAGAATTGAGTACCAAAATCATGTGTTGTGCTGTGTTGTGGAACACATGTACTTGTGGTGCTTCATTGATGTTATGCAAAGGTCCTTAAAAGTTCTGTAGTTTTTCAAAGTTATTCAGTATTCTGATAAGGGAAACAAATTCTACTTTTATGTCATTACTAAGTCATGGAAAATTTTCTTGCATTCAATGATTTATTTTTATGAAAAACTTAAGAGTCTAAAAATTTCTTGCTTTCTATTTTAAGACTCACTGAACTTTGTTGGTATGACTTCGGTATTAGTGAAAACATTGTTAAAATTAGCATCAGCCCTTAAAAGTCATTTCTATACCCATATCATTCTATTTATACAGAGTTCACATCTCCCTCCTGTCCTTTGTCAACTACATCTTTAGCAAAGTTGGCATTTAAAACTTCTCCCTTAAAGTTTTGATTGATACGATAACAGCAAACAAGACAACTACAACAACAAAAAGTACAATGACGAAAAACTCAGACAAATTGCTTATTATTAACTCAAAACAATACCTGACGAATGCCAAGATTAACCGTCACCCCACAACGAAAATAGAGCAAAAAAAACTATACAACTTCGTGATTGTCCAAATAACTTTGTCAAACAATTTCGAAGAATTTTACAAAATAAGAAAGTCTCTATGGTATTTGAGGCTTTAATTAGACCAAACAATGTCATTTAATTTGTACATCACTCGCTCTCTCTAGCACTCTCTCACTCGCTCCTTTGTATCTATTATGCTTTGGTCGTCGAACAACAGCATTGAGAAGACTAACAAAACAATAAGACCGTCAACAACAACATCAATAGAGTTTTATGCAGACAACCAAGACAAAACCTTAGTGACAACAATAGCAACAACTTCAACAACAGCAGCAGCAGTAACAACACCAACATCAGCGTCAACATTAGCAAGGACACGAAAGGCAGCAGCAACATGACTTTCAGCATGAATTTTAACATCATCTTTAATTTTTGTGATACTTTGGAAAACACTTAAATTCCTATAGACAAATAAAACAACAACAATACCAGGAGCACGAATAACTATAGTTCGAGACGAAAAATGTACAACAAGAACTTTTCGAACAACTTAAACTTGAACATTGTCCACTGCCCCTACTCCATTGGCAACGGAAAGATAGACGAAAAACATAGCCCCGATGTCATTGTCATTATTATCTTCGAGAGCAACATTCGCCAGAGTCTCAGCAACAGGACATCAGAAAGAACGATGAGGACGAGGACAACAATAAGTACAACAACAACAGCAGCAGCAGAATTTCATGTGACATTGCGTAATGAGTTGTATTTAAGAGTCCCTAATTGGCTTGGAATTACATACGAACATAGCATCGCCACCACCAACATCATCGTCACCACCAAGACCCTCATTGTTCTCTTCTCCAGCTCTAGGTCTACTGGTGCTTGTACTAGAAGTGCAATGTGCCCATATCCTTGGCTGAACAATTTCCGATAGTAAATGAGTGGTAAAGGGAACCATTGAATGAACACTAGTGCTAGGGCGTGCGTTATTTTATAACACTTACAATTAAATATTAAAACTAACAAGACGATATGTAGAAACGTTTCAAAAATTCAAAAAAAAATAGTTTGATCGAAAAAGAGTTTAGAAACTTATGTTTGTTAAACTAAAACTTCTACTATGTGCATTTACAAAATAAACTCTGTGCTATCAATTTTCTTCACTATAAACTGTATGTCCTGTTTTTTACACTTTAAATATTGTTGTGCTTAATAATGGCCACCATATGCAGTCGGTACATGTGTCAACATATACGCAACAGTAAATATTGCCATGTCCTGTTTTTAAGGATTTAAAATAAGAACATCGAGAAAACATCTGAGGCACAAACAAGTACAATGTTATTCGCTAATAAGTAGTCTTGTATTTTTAAAATATTTTCAGCTAAGGATAAGATGGTTGAGGAAGGCGGTATATGTTGACGATTAAGATTAAGATGCAGAGAAGTCATTGCTCTGTGGAGATTCGAAAACTTTACTTTAATTAGGCGAATAATTACCCAGACGTGTTTTTTTTTTTGGGTTGAACGTTTCATATTAAAACCTTTTGGTATAATGGATAGAGATGGTTCCTCTATCCAATTGGAGGTATACCTCGACAAATACAATGCTGACATCACTGCCAAGCAGAAAATCCGATGGACGGGACATGAATGCACACTAGATGGCATCAAAAAAAGTTGATGCGTTACACTCCCCCTCACATTTTTTGTGGTGTTTGCCCAAAGATAATTTTAGGACATCAAAACTTTTAGTGATTCGTGTAAGCTACAAGCTCCAAAATTAGAATCTAAGGTCAACGTTGATAAGTTGGCAGTGTGTATGCACCATATAAAGACTGAAATCAGAGTGATCTACGTCCTGTGTTTAACAAAGGCGATCCAAGTATGTGTACAAACTTTCGTGGGATCAGCCTTTTACCCAACGTCCGCCTAGTGTGTATGTGTAGCCCATTCTGGCGAACCTGATAGGATATTATCAGTATGGCTTTAGACCTGGTAAATTGAATGCAGATATCACCACATACCATATGTTTATCTATTATGAAGCTGCATTCGACAGAGTCCACGATAGTTTTACATGAGTCTCGCCGTGAAGGCCTTACCCATGGTGTGTAATCACACTGGGCATATTAAAATTGGATTGCCAGCGCTCCCCTGGGATAACTCAAGCAAGCTTGAGTTATCTAGCAGTAGAAGTCGACAATTTTTTAAACAAGCTACTGCAATTGTCGGCTCTTTCTTCCAGCCAGAAGACACTAAATTGGGTATGCCAGTATTGGACATACCCCCTTTTGGCCAAGGTGAGGCCTATCTAACCGCCTCAATTACTTTTAGGGTATCCTACAAACCCAGTTGCGATGCAACTCCTGATCGAGCCGGAAGACACTGCCAGCAATTTCGGTTTAAACCATAGGCTACATGGTGCTCCTGCTAGATGGTCAACAACCAACCGGTCAGGCGGGTAGAAGATCCGGGGCTCCTGATCTCCACGCTAGCGTTCTCACTCGCTAATGGGAGATTCGCAGTGAAGCTGCTACCATTTTGTGTTTTTTGAACCATACTTCACAGGATTGAACGCCCTTCGCAGAAGAAGAGTTTAGACTGAAACTTTTTTATACGCTCGAGCACTAATGCTTTCACATTAGCTCCCCAAGCAGATGAGACGGTCCATACTACATTGCAAGGGTGCGGTTCCCCAGTAAAAGGCTATGGCAAAATTAAGTATCCCTACGAAGCATATACGACTTCGCGGAATGACACTGATTGACATCAAGACTTCAGTGAAAATTGCCAAAAATCTGACAGAGTAACTTTCTACCAAGCGAGGCTTTAGACAAGGCGATAGTCTGTCATGCGATCTCTTTAACGTCGCAATGGAGATGATCATGCGGAAGTCTGCAGTAAATAGGAATGGTACCATATTTAACAGAAGGCACATGCAGCTTGTATATGCCGATGATATAAATATCATTGGCCGACGACTGTCGTCTATTACTGCTGCCTTTTTAACCCTAGAAGGGTAATCATATTTTACACACACTAAGGGTAATCTTCGTCGAATCGACGAAGTCCTATTTTACTTTGAAATTCTTCGCAAAAAATCTAGCGTAGCAGTCTAAAACATCACATTTAATCAATTTTAGACTCTAACGAAGAAGAAAACACAAAAACTGTATGTTTTTAAAGCTGTTTGGTTAATTTTCGAGCATTTCTTTCATCAGTCCATCTTTTTTGGTCTCAAGTAGATACTAGTATTTAAAGGTTACTTTAGTATAAAATTAAATAGTCATGGCATCTCAACTATTACAAAAAAATTTACAATATACTTCATTTTATCAATTGAATCCAAAAAAACATCGAAAAGTTTTTTCTTTGTACAGTAGGCACAAGTTAGAAAATGTCCTCCCCACGTACAGGTATTACAAAAAAAATTTAGCATTTTTCGTTTTTCGTAAGAACAATATTTGCAAGCATAGCATTGTTTTTTCTTCCTTTTCATTTTCAACATTCGACAATTCAATAACTAAAGTTATTTTCAATATTTTTATCTTTTATTGTTGATTGAAGAGGCTCTACAAGGCCCGAATTTATTTGTTTTTGAAGCTTGTTTATTTGAACGGGATTCTTAATTTCAACACTCGTCTATTTTACGATTTCGTCCAAAATTTCATCGCATTCGAATTGTTAGAAGCACGATAAGGGGAAAGTTCGGTCACTTGCTTCATTAGTTGGTCCTCGCCTCTGATGCAATATATTTATCCCACGCCTTTAATCATTTTATTTTTAGCCGAACAAAATTTTAATTATTTTCAACGAAATGTTTTATTTTACATAGTTTAGTAATTTTTGAGCAAATTTAGTGGCACACGATTATTTTCATCAACCAAATCTGGTATAATATCGTCACCATCGTCGTACTCCTTCTTGTGGAAAAATACATCTTCCTCGATAGATTTTCAATTTTTTCTTCGGTCTTTGAATTGCAATTGGAGTCATCAGAAGCATTTACACAATTTTCAATTAAATCGCCTGATAATTCAGACATTTTTAATGTGTTAAATAAAAAAATTTAAAAATATTTTTTGATTTTGTTACTTTTTGCAATTACAAAAAGTGTCACAAAAGGTAAGCTTCGTCGTATCGACGACGCGTGTTTTTTTTTACTGCAAAAAAATAACAATTACGCTTAACTTATGCTGTCATTTGCCAGCATAGCTTGAAAAAAACATCACAAACTAACGCTATTGAAAAAGGCAATAGAATATTGTGAAAAATAAGAGAGATATTTGAAAAAAAAGCAACAGTGTTCGTCGAATCGACGAAGATTACCCGTCTAGGGTTAAGCATTGAGAAGCAGTCGGTAGCAATAGGTCTGGTGATAAATGAGGATAAAACCAAAGTAATTTGTTTACTCGTTTGGGACGCTGCGTGAACGTTGACAACTATAAATTTGAAGTGGATACAAAGAGAAGCAAGGAAATCAAAAGACGAAAATTGATCTGAAATCGCTGGTACTCAGCGATTTGCAAGCAATTTAATGACAAAGTCATCTCTCGACTAACAAAGATCTAACTATAACAGACACTGGTCCTTCCTGTCTTACTCTAAAGCGTAGAATCCTGGGTAATGACACAAACGGCTGAATATATTCTGGGAGTCTTCGAGATACAAAATACTTGGCCTCTTCATCGTTAATGTCGGGTACAGTCCTCGTATAAACCATGAGCTGTATGAACTATATAGCGACAACGACGTAGTCAAGCGCATTCAGATAGACCGAATGCGCTGGCTAAAACACGTTGTATGGACAACTTGCCGGACATGACCCCCAATTTCATTTCTTATCTGCGGACATAAGCCCTAAAGGGGATTATGACCGAATTTGTTGTTGTATTTAGTATTTCAACATATGAAGAGAACAATTTGAAATATTGTTATTGTAGCGAGGGACGAATCCGGTGGGGGCACGCCCCCCGCCGCATCTGCCGTAGTTAGTCTTGTTGCGAACGTAATGTGTCTCTCTGCAACGCGAGACGAATGCGGTGGGGGGCACGCCGCATTCTGCGCGCCGCATTCTGGGCGTCCACTTCATCAATCTTTTTCATTACTTTAAGTTGCAAAATTAGTTTAGGTGTTATGTCCGTTATATTTGTAGGGGCTTATGTCCACTATGCCCCGCGGACATAATCCCAAATGCAAATTGGGGGTTATGTCCGCAGAGCGTGGCGGACATAGGCCCCAAAATCGTTTTGGGGATTATGTCCGTGGGGGTTATGTCCGGGCACCAGGAGGAAGCATACCGCATGCTAGTACAAATATAAAAAAGTGAACAATAATCAAAATTTTCACAAATTTATTTTAAATTAATCAGTTGTACAATAGACTGGCCGTTTTATTCCTTTAATGACCATGGACACTTTAAGCAAATAAAAAATTTTTCATTATTGTTTTTTTTTGGATATCGTACTAAAATTTGAATGCTTTAGTATATTTTGAATGACGACTCTGACCCATGTACTTTACATATTAGCGAGTTGGTATATGGTACTCTTCACATATGAATGTACTGCGTATGAGTAATATTAATTTTACGTGGATTTTATATTAATCATACGCACATATATTGTGGATTTATGGTTGAATACTGCAGTGCAACAGACAATGGAAGAAAATGGAAGTCAGGGTAAAGGTACTAGTTCAGTATAACGAAACCGCCAAAGGGTTTGCCCCCAACCCACCTCCACCATTTTTTAGCTCAGGAATTCCAATTCCAACCTTGCAGAAAAACTCGTGCACTATCCCAACCCTATTGTTTATGCAATAAAAGTACTTGTTTATACAATAAACGTACTTTTTGGTACAACTAAAATAATTTTTTAATATAACTAAAAAACTTTTGGTACAATAACAGTACAATAAGGGTCAGTTGTGAATCTAAAAATAGAAAGCTTGTTAATTCACAACATGTCTCATGTCTCATTTATGGGATGTAAAGGAAAAGTAAGTTTTTTTTTAAAGGTACTTGTACTTGGTTTAGGTATCGTGCTAAAATTCGAATGCTTTAATACATTTTGTAAGCATTTGTGATTCATTTCACTTCATTTTTTTTTGTTAGCCAAACACAGTTCCACGACCTTTCGCTGCTAAATGGTTCCATTTAATTACATTACAACCATTTCATAAGTTATTATTCGATAACATTTCAATTTTATACCCCATTAGTGTTATTACTTGCACCGATGCTCGTTCGGATGAGTGAAAGCTCTTAACTTCAATAAATAACGAAATAATGAAATCATAAAGGACGCCCCGAATAACCTCCCTGCTTTCCCCCTGTCATGCCATCACTACTATAAGCTTTAAAAAAAAATAGTAAACTAAACTAAATATATAAATAAATGTACTATGTAGAACAAAGAACAAATATCATCAACAGTTGACTGTTGTCTAGAAGGCGGATGGGAGGCAAATGACTGTGGAGTGACGGATTTATAGGCAACGGCTGAATCTTGTGCAAAAAAACTTCCCCTCATTTCTTCACCAACACCCTTTTATCCTGTCTATTGTTCGCTACCGACAACTGATGGCTTATTGAACCCTTAAATTGTATTCCCCTTGAGTGTTTCTATTAGACGTCATCGAAATGAAAATGGTATTATTGATAATAAATAAAATTTATGATTTGCTTAGAAGTATTATTGCGGACGCGAACGGCGGAACCTTCTTTATTGTATTGCCATTACTAAGGCGGGTATTATTACCAACCCCCCGCGCCAGCCTAAAAGTTCCAATATTATTATTTTAGCCAGTCCTACGTACTCAAGCTTGGATGTGATTGTTATAGCAGCCGTACAATAAATGCAATAAAGTCGTCCAAATGTAATAAAGAACATTTAGTTGAAATCTTTTTTTTTTCTTTCTACGATTTCATTTAATATTTGAAATTGAGTTAGTGAATTGAGAAAGTGAAGTGTAATTAAATCTTTGAGAGTAGGTTTTCAGTGGAAATTTTTTTGTGAGGACATAAAATTTGTAGAAGGACGGAAAAGGTGTGATGTCAATAGAAGTAGTTTTTTTTGTTATGTGGTGATAGTACTTGATAGGACAATACAAATTCGTACAACACAAGTGTATAGTAGAACAAGAAATATAGAAAAAAAAGTACTAAAGTAGTACACTATCACTTTTTGGTACAATAAGAGTAATTTTTGGTCCAATAAAAGTACTTATTGGTTTAATGGAAGTGCTTGTTAGTACAATAATTGTACTTTTTGGTGCAAAAACTAGTACTTTTTTTGTTCAATAAAGGTACTCTTCCGTACAATCACAGTACATTTAATAGAAGAAAAGTACTTTTTGGTTCAATAAAAATACTTTCTGGTACATTTATAGTACCTTGTGGTACAACTGCAGTGCTTTTTGGTTCAACGAAAGTCCTTTTTGGACTAACAAACATTTTCTGGCACAATAATATAACTTTTTGGTGTAACACAAATATTTTTGGTTCAATAAAAGTACTTTTTGGTACAATCATAGTAAATTTTGATACAGCAAAAGTGCATTATAGTTTAATAAAAGTACTTTTAGGTACACTTTAGTACTTTTTGGAGCAGTAACAGTACTACTTGGTTCATCTAAAGTACGTTTTGGTACAACAATAGTAATTGTTGGTTCAACAAAAGCACTTTTTGGTACAGTAATAGTACTTTGTGAAACAACAAAAGTACTTTATGGATCAATAAAGTACCTTTTGGTACAACAAATGTACTTTTTGGTACAACAAAAATAGTTTTTGTTGCAACAAAAGTACTTTTTGATTCAATAAAATGACATTCTGGTACTATAAGAGCACTTTTTTGTGCAACTTAAGTACTTTGTGGAACAAAAAAATCACTTTTTGGAGGAACAAAAGTACCTTTGGTTCAACTTAAGTTCTTTTAGGTACAATACTAATACTTTTCGGTACAACAAATGTTCAATAAAGCTACTTTTTGGCAAAATAATAGTACTTTTTGGTACAAGAAAAGTACTTTTTGGTCCAAATATAGCACTTTTTGCTACACCAAAAGTTTTTAAGGTACAACAAAAGTACGTTTTGGTGCAATAATAGTACTTTTCGGTACTATAATAGGACTTTTTGGATCAATAAAGGTTATTTTTTGTACAACTAAAACACTTCTTGATTCAATAAAAGTACTTTTTTGTACAACCAAAGTACTTTTTGCTACAATAATAGTAATTCGTTGTACAATACAAGTACTTTTTTGTTCAACAAAAGTACTTGGTTAGTTCAAAAAAAGTATTTAAGAAAAAGAATAGGAGAACTTATGGTACAACTAAAGTACTTTTTGGTATAGTAATAGTACTTCTTTCTACAACAAAGTAATTTTTGGTACAATAACAGTACCTTTTGGTATAACAAAAGTACTTTTTGGTACAAAAAAAGTACTTTTGTTCAATGAAAGTACATTTTGGTCAAAAAAGTACTTTTGTTCAATAAAAGTTCATTTTGGTACAATTAAGGTACTATTTGGCATAGCAATAAATCTTCTATGTACAACTAAATTACTTTTTTACAATAATATAACTTTTTGGTTCAACTAATAGTACTTTTTGTGCAACAAATTTACATTTACATCAATAAAAAAACTGTTGGTTCAATAAAGTTACTATTTGGTACAACTAAAGCACTTTTTGGTTCAATAAAAGTACATGTTGGTTCAAAAAAAGTACTTTTTTGTACAAGTGAAGTACTTTTGGTACAATAAAAGCAATTTACAGTACCACAGAAGATCATTTTGGTTCAATAAAGTACTTCTTGGTAAAATAACTTTTTGGTACGATAATAGTACTTTTTAGTACTTAATAGTATGTTGTACTTTGTTACAATAATAGTACTTTTTGTTACAACAGCATTACTTTTTGTTACAACTAAAGTACTTTTCGGTGCAACAAGAATACTTTTTAGTACAACAAAAGTACTTTATGGTTCAATAAAAGTACTTTTTGGTACAATTAAAGTACTCTTTGGCATAGCAATAATTCTTCTTTGTACAACTAAATTACTTTTTTATGCAACAATCAGTACTTTTGGGTACAATAATGGTACACAAAAGTACTTTATGGTTCAATAAAAGTACTTTCTGG
The DNA here is from genome assembly GCA_964034835.1 of Muscina levida. Lineage (NCBI taxonomy): Eukaryota > Metazoa > Arthropoda > Insecta > Diptera > Muscidae > Muscina > Muscina levida. The sequence continues at coordinate 106,861,421 of OZ035884.1, read as the reverse complement.
TTCAAAAAAAGTACTTGTTTATAAGGGGTACTTGTAAATGTATGCAGATCCTTGGTAACATGATTAAATGTAATGAGAAAAAAATTCATAAACAAAAAAGTGGGGAGGTAAGGTGGGGGTGGTGGAGTCAATAAGCCAATAATCATTTTTACCTCTAAAAGTACGAATATCCAATAATCCATTCTCAACTGACGTTTATTCGAAAAGAGGAACAACCATACCAAATTCCATCACCCTATCTACAGCCAGTAAGCAATTTTAAATATAAAGATTATGGAAATGTTATTCTATAGTTCTATTGATATGATCGACATTAAAATTTTTCCAAAAGGGGCGTGGCACCTAATTATGTCTCCATGAAGACTATGATAGAGGCCCAACGGATAGTGCTACACAGTAAAAATTTCCATTTATTCGTCCAGATAACGATAAGTGGCGTTGCACCGTCCATTTTCCAGCGAGACGAAATCCTCTTTGTATCAGTAACATATGTAGCAAATCTCACCTTCATACCTCTAATGGCTCTTGAGATATGACCGATTGAAGATTCGGTCTATGTGGGCGGTGCCACGCCCCTTTGTCTAATTATGTTTTCACAAAGAAAGTATTATTGCAATCGGTCCATTTATTTGGCCAATATAACTATTTTTGCAAAAGGGGGTGACACCGCCCCCTTTCCAGAAACAAAGTATTTTTTCTTATACGTCGGATATACATTTTAAATCTCGACTTTGTACCTATAATGGTTTAAAAGATACAGCCATTTCAAAATTCGTGTTGTATGGGGTGGTGGCACGCCTATTTTACCCTCTTGCAGTCCGAATTTCCAAAAATTTATTAGTGCGCGCCTACGTCAAAAAAGGAACCTACACTCCAAATTTTACGGTTCTAGCTTTAGCCGTCTGGGCTAGGGAGTAATCAGTCAGTCACCCAAGCCTTTTATATATATAGATTTATTTATAGCTTCTGTCGCTCCCATGGTGCCTCTTATAGGGATACCATGCCACCCCCTGGCAAATTTTTCTCTGGTTATATTTTTCGCTAACATACCTATCCCCTATCTTAAAAATCAAAATGTTATAAAATGTGCTCCCACTGCTCTAGTCATCTCAAGAATGCTCCGAGAGAAGTCAAATATGTTACCTATTAACACAGTGCACCAGCCAATCTGGTGGGTGAGAAATTCTGAGTCAGGATGAAGATACTAGATCAGTATGGTAATGCTGACATGGTTGGACTAATGTTATCGAATGATATCTTGATAAATATTCCTTAATGACTCCAAATTTCTTGTCATATATAGGGCGTCTCATCTCTGATAACTAGAAAACTGGCCATTGCTGATGAATTTGAATGACGTCCCTGACCCAAGTATTGTACTTTACATATGCAGCAAGTTTGCATATGGTACCCTCTATATATTGTATGTATAACGTATGAATAATATTAATTTTATGAGGATTTTATAGTAATCATACGCTCATATATTGTGGATTTTGATTTAATAACACAGTGCAAATGACAATTTGTGGGGTGAGCATATTAAAGTCAGGTTGAACGTTCTAGTTCAGCATAATGAAATCCACAAAAGATTTGGCGAAGCCAAATGAGTTTAGCCACCTCCCTCATGTTTTGGATCTTGAATTGTTTATACAATAAATGTACCTTTTTTGCATCTAAAAAGCTTTTAGGTACAATAATGGTACTTGTAACAATATGCAAGCCGTTGTTATCTCTTGTTATTGCAGGTCGCAATCAACTGCGCCAGGCACGATGCTCATGAAATATAACTTCCCCCCTTAACCAGTTATTTGACATCTCAGCTTTATTTACTCTACAACCACAATATCTTTAAAGTATAAACCAATAAATATGAGCTATACAATTTTAACCACAACATACTATCCCTCTTGACTCACCTAAACCAAATACTAGTAAACCTTCGAAACGCCAACATAACTTTTCATCAGTTATCCGCCAGCGTTAGATAATATTTTTGCGGTTGATTGCACTAAATTGTTTTTAGTCCTTCTCACAAATCCTAGGCAATAAAAATTCAATTGATTTTGTCCATTTTTTCCCATCCATTTGCTATGCTTGCTACCACCCACCGCTATGGCACAAACAAATCGTCTTAATAATACCAACGAAACACTTAAGACAAAAAGTAAATCCCTTTGCTTAATACAAGACAACGAGTGCTGAGCAGCAGTCTTATGCCTTCACGCTAATGATTTATGTGGCCATAAATGTAGCTTGGCCTGTTTTCGTTAAATGGCCACTTTTTTTTTCGTTGGCCAGTTGTTCTCTCTCTTTTTCCTCATTGCTGGCTGCCTGCCTTTTAAGCCAATAAAACACCAGCAGACATAAGAAGGTCATTTATTATAGGCTTTAAGTGGCAGCTTAAGGAGGGGGGCAACAAAAAAATGAAATAAAACTAAAAATAAATAAAAAATCTCGCATACATTTCATAAAATCTGCCATCGTGTCACAAATGAATTGGTTGCTAGTGTACATTTAACTCAATTACTTGTCACATTGTTAACTACTGCTCAAGTATTTTATAATCAAAAACAAACCTGCTCGCAAATTATTTCAATCAGCTTTTGCGCAAAGCTGCAAAACTCTAGCTGAAAAAAAACAATATACGTTGTCATTTATCCTTCATGCGTACTAGTGGGAAGAACTCGAAAATATTTCCAGCTCAGTGCAAAGCTGTCGTCGATTGCATCGATGTTGTGGTGGAAAACCTGAATTTGCAATCAGCTTTTACAATCCACTACATGTGTAATGTTGTGTGTCAGTGTGAATGTGTTGTGTCGCATGTGTGTAGAGAGATATTAGGGTTGCAGGAGAATCGGTTTCACAGGTTTGTAAGGTTTTCGTATGTGTAACAGAAACCAAATATCTATTATATGACGCAGTACTACTCATGATTTTGGGACTCTGTTCTGAGAACTGCACGAGAAAGTAACCCCAAAAAGAAGAAGTTCTGCATCATTTGTTTTGTCAACTTACATGCTATACTAATTTAATATCGTTTTGAAGTTAGTAAGTATCGTATAGGGGAATTTGTCACGGTTTAAGCTCTTTTGTTATGTTATTATATGGTGGCGTATGATTATCATAAGTAATATTCCACGTAAATCATACTCCACGGAGTTTTATTGTAACTGCTACAAAATAAACCCAGTTTAAAATCATTTGATGAATGGAAAAGTGAAACTGTTGCTGATGTAGGAAAACGTTATATGAACTGATTAAAGAAATTGTAATTCTTAATTTTTTTTAAATTTGTTTAGCTAAATCGGACTAGTAGTTCTCGAGTTATTTAAAAAAAAAGCCTTAAACGGGACAAATTCCCCAATACGATACTTAATAACTTAATTTCCCTTTACACCACATGTATGAGGTATGAGATAGCTTCTCGCGTTGTTGTGAATTAACACGCTTTAAATTTTTAGGTTCACAACTAACGGCACCTACTTGTTTATCGACGAATGCGAACGTCACTGTTTGAGAAGCTCTTACTAGACACGCCGATTCACTCGACACTTAATACTGCGAAGTTGCTGTCAACAACATTCGAGGGGAGCCGACAATTAAAGAACAATTTTGAACCTGCGATCTCCCGCATGGTAGTCGCGTGTTCTAACCACTATGCCACGGCCGATACGATACTTACGAACTTCAAACCGATATTAAATTATTATGGCATGTAACTTGACAAAACGAATGATGCAGAACTTCTTCTCTTTGGGGCTACTTTCATGTGCAGTTCTATGAATTGAGACCGAAATCAATAAGCTGAAAAATGTTGTACTGTGTAATATCTCTACTTGTGATTCTTTGGTCTGCTACAACCGTCATCTCATCCGGTTCACGGTTCCAATTTCATTAGCTTTAGTCGTTATTGATTAATTAAATGTACTTTGCATTGTAATTTGTGATTTACTGGAGTGTAAAAATGAAAAACCATACAATAAACCCACAGTTTTTTTTCCAACATGTTTTTATTCTCATGTAACTTCGTCCCATTATTCATGTTAACATGGTCTGTTTCAGTTGGTGGGGAAGGGGGAGGAGTAGGGCCGTGGATGTTGCAACAAAAAAACTTTCACAACAAATGAAACGACAGACAACGAACAGCCAAATGGTTAATTTTTATCCAAAAAAAATACGAAGAAAAAAACAGACAAAAACTGAGAAAATATTCAACAGTACGGCTGCCGTTTTTTTTGTTTGTTTGCTTTATAATGCTATTTTGTGGGACAACACGATGAGCAACACAAGAGTATGAGTATTTAATTATGCCGATATCGTTTTGCATGAATGATACCTACTTAAATGTACTCGAACAAAGGAAATTTGGCCAAAGGAAATTGTGCCCTTACTCAGATGGAGATGGAAAGTAAATGTATGACTATGGGTTATACGGTGGTGAAAAATTTTAAGGAAAATGAAAAAGCTACGGTAATATGCTTAGGTTTTCTGAGTTGGTAAAGGGTGAAACTTAAAACTTAATTTCCCCTTACTCATGAATGAGGAGCTATCCCATAGCTTCTCGCGTTGTTATGAATTAACACGCTTTCTATTTTTAGATTCACAACTAACGGCACCTACTTTTTTTATCGACGAATGCGAACGTCACTGTTTGAGAAGCTTTTTACTACACATGCCGATAAACTCGATACATGATACTGCGAAGTTGCTGTCGACAACATCGAGGGGGCCGGCAATGAAAGAGAAAGCTACCGTAATATGTTTAAGTTTTCTGAGTTGGTAGAGGGTGAAACTTAAAACTTAATTTCTCTTTACCCCCCATGAATGAGGAGCTATCCCATAGCTTCTCGCGTTGTTGTACACTTGATACAGCGAAGTTAATGTCGACAATATCGAGGGGGCCGGCAATGAAAGAAAAATTTAGATGACTGGAGGCGGGAATCGAACCCGGGTGTTGTTGAAAGGTGATGCCAATGTTATACAATGTTGTAACTATTACAACGATGTTTTTTAGGACCGACCGTTGCATCATACTTAGTACACGCTGCTATCATGCCGAGGACCTGGGTTTGTATTCTCACCCTCAGTAAAACAAAAAAATTTCTAGTATATTGATATTATTACTCCATCTCCAAAGTGGTCGGAGTGGTACATTTGTATGGGAGGTACCAAAAGGAGCGTGTCTAGAAATCCAGATTTTTTCTCCAAACTTTTATTCTGCTTGAACTTTACTAACTACAGAATTTGGACACGATTGCGTTAGGTCTATTAATAATATTAATCGATTTCTAAAGTGGGCGGTACCAGATGGGGGGCGTATAGACATCCAGTTTTTTCCTCAAAAACTGTATCATGCTATAGCTTTACTAAATAAAGAATTTGGGTGCGATCGCGTTGGATTTATTGATATTATTACTCCATCTCTATAGTGGGCGGAAAGGTACATTTGTATGGGAGGTACCAAAAGGGCTGTGGCTAGACTTCCTGTTATAGCTTTACTAAGTACAGAATTTGGGTACGATGCCGTTGGGTGTATTGATATTATAACTCGATTTCTAAAGTGGGCGGAATGATGTATTTGTATAGTAGGTACCAGAAGGGATGGGTCCATGTAGACCATTTGCAAAGCTGTAAGTAGTTTTGGGGCAATAGTAACTCGTGCAAAATTTCAAAACATTTGGTTGCGTCTTTCGAAAGTTATGGTGCGCAGCAGCCGAACACACAGACAGACGGACATAGCTCAAACGACTTAAAAAGTCATGAATCGAATTTGGTTCAAAGAAACCTAGGGTCTAAAGTGACGCCTTCAATGTGTTACACTTTGGGGTCGTATCAAATGATATATACCCTCATCCCTAAGGGTAATGGTATAAAAAGTGATCGATAATTGTGCAAATTTTACAAATTTTACCCCACCTTAGCGTCAAGACGATTACATCCCTTTAAATAAATGATAAATTACCATTAAATTTGTTATAATTTCCATGCGAATATAACAAAGTTCTGTTGTGTTCCGCCTTTCCTCATAAAAAGGTCACACTAACATATTTGCCCAGTTGGGGTAAGATTTTTATGAGGGCCCTATAGAGCTCTCATATACCAGAAGAGGCCTAACACAAGGCGATGACCCTGGCACGATATTCAACTAAAGGCACTAGCCACTTGCGTACGGTGATAATGTACACGAGATGTGACTGTAGCCTTCTCAGGTATACAAAAGGGATCACAGAAATATGTCTAACGATGAACGTAGACAAAACACATTTTTTAGTTTTAACAAACAAAGAATCTATTCGTTTGGGACCTTGGGTAAACGCTTACAACTTTTCTTCTTCGTCTTTAATGGCAGCAACAACAGAAATTTATTTATCAGTAACCGCACGTAGAAAAGTATTCCAAGCGACTCGTAGAAAGTTCGTAACACCAAGCTTAGATAACAGCTCTTTCATCTGGTCCATCCAGAGAAGATTTGTTCGCCAACTTCTGCGCCGCCCATCGACGTTATTGCCGAAAACTTTTCGAACCGGACCATTTTCGTACATTCGTACAAAGTGTTCAAGCCAGCGCGTTCGGTCTATTTTAACGCGCTTAACTACTTCGATGTCGTTGTACAGCTCACGATTCATTCATCGACGGTACTCGCCGTTAACGATGATGGGTCCAAATAGTTTGCGAAGTATTTTTCTGTCGAAAAATGCCAGAGTAGATTGATCCGCCTGCGGAATTACTCAGTATTCTGCGCTGTAGAGCAAGAATTGTAGGACCAGTGTTTGGTAGTGTTTTGGAACTTTATTCGTCGAGAAGCTTTATCATCAAAACGCTTGCTCAGCGGATAGTAGCAGCGGTTTGCGATCAATACTCGTCTCTAGATTTTCAGGCTGACACTATTAATTTTGTTTACGGCGGATCCAAGCTAGACCTAATCTCAACTATCACTTCACAGTTATAGTTTTCATCGTTCACGCAACGTCCCAAACGAGTTGAAACAAATAACTTGGTTTTGTCCTCATTTATCACCAGACCTACTTCGGCCGACTGCTTCTTAATACTCGAAAAGGCCGCAGTAACATTCCGCAGTCATCAGCCAATGATGTCTATATCATCGGCACACGCGAGCAGCATGTGATTTTTGTTACAGATGGTGCCAGTCGTGCTTACTGCTGCCTTCTGCATGATCATCTCCATTCTAATGCCAAAGAGATCGCTAGGCAGACTATCGCCTTGTCTGAAGCCTGGCTTGCTTAAAAAATGGCTCTGTTAGATTTGTGCCCATTTTCGCTGAAGTCTTCGTGTCAGTCAGTGTCATCCCGCAAAGTCGTATCAGCTTCGTGAGGATACCAAACTCAGCCATAGCATCTAAGAGTTTCTGTCGTTTCGGACTGTTGAATGCAGCTTTGTAGTCGATATTAGAACACCAGATGGTAGGTGTTGCTCTGAATTCTATGGGGATTTGTCGTAGTGTGAATATCTGGTCGGTCGTAGATTCGCCAAGTCTAAAGACACACTGATAAAGTCCAATCAGGTTCGCTAAAATGGGCTTTAGTCTTTGAAATAACACGCTAGACATGATCTTGTATGCATTAGGTACTTGCACTTTGGTCACCTTTCTTAATAACAATCGTCAGGCAAGCAATCCTTGAGCCAAATCGTGTTGATGAGTTGGGACATGCAAGTTGCCAGCTCATCACCGTTGGCTATATAAATCTCTGTCGGCAGTTTTTTTTAAGTCGTGCAATTGCCGTGCTGATCTCTTTTTTACTCGGTGGTGTACATTCTACTCCACCGTTGATGACTGGTGTGATTACGTCACTTATGCTGCCTTCGGTGACGAGTAGATTTCGAAAGTGTTCTCTTCATATTTGCAACACTCTCTGAATGTTAGCTACCAGATTTCGGTCTCCGTCCTTACAGGTGGGGATTCCTGGTCCAAAACCTTTGTTTTTACCTTTTGGTAGAACTTTCGGGCTTCACCCCTATCACTGTAATTTTTGATATTCTGGCTCTCTATTTTCTTCCATAGACGCTATTTCCGGCTGAATTGGCGTGTCATCTCCCTCGTATTCTCATTATAACGCCTCGTAACCGCACGCTTTGCATTGGCTGCATTTTTGCCTTGTGTGCAGCATCCATTTCCTCAGTCATTTCGCGACATTCGTCATCGTACCAGAGCTTGTCTTAGCGTGGTTTTTCATAGCTCAGTACGGTCGTTGTGGCAGTCGTCATAGAATTTGCAATATGCTGCCACTGTGTGCCGGGAACATCAGAACTAGGGGGTTTTGTTTGGAGTAATTGAGAGAGTTGGTTGCAGTAGGCATTGGCTATCTCGGTGGTATGCAGCTTTGTGATGTCTAGCTTCCTTTGCGTTTGATTACGACCGTTTTTAGCGCTACTTAATCCTGTGCGTACCTTGGCTGCAACTGGTGATCGGAGTCAATATTTGCACCGCGCATCACACGCACGTCCATAACGCTTGAGACATGCCATCCATCATGATCAATCTGATTTCTTGTATTTTGATCGGGAGATATCCAGGTTGCCTTGTGGATATCTTTATGCGGGAATCTGGTTCATTCACTACAATGTTTCATGCCGACAAGGAATCTTACTAGTCTGAATCCGTTTTTGGAGGCTTTGTTGTGCAAACTGAATTTTCTGACTGCTGAACCAAGAGCATCTTTTCCCTTCATATTTTAACATTGTTTGGAGATCAGATGTTTAAATCTCTTGTCGACTATGAATCCACACCCAAATTCGTGTCTTTCTGCATGGCAGCTATCAAAAGATGTCACAGTTCTTTCGAAGTGTGCATCCGTTTGCATCCGTACGTTGCATTTCCTGTTCCGGCGATGATGGTCGCATTTCTCTATAGAGAGTTTGGACATCCAAGGTGCATATCCGTAAATCATGGTCCTTATAATGTTTGCGGGGTCGTCAGTATTTGGGGGTACCGTTTGTTAACTTTTCTTCTTCATGGATGGCTAGCCCCAAGCAACAAGATTCATCGCTCACTATTCGCCCGGCTTGAGATACAAGATTCACTTACGTAAGTTAATAACATAGTATTTGGAGACGTTTTTGTAATGTGATTATTTGCATAAGTAATTGTCACATGACATGGAACAAAGGTGAATAGAGAAACTTAACACTGGTAATGGCTGGTCTGTTGAAATGTAAATTACAAAAACAACCTCTACATGAATCACATATAATAAAATTTCTATTCGGAATCCTTTTTGTGATGTAATACTACTCATGACAAATTGAAGGACGATATTGAACAAAAACTCTAGGTCTGTAAAGCAATAACATATGTAAATAAAACCTCCAAATGAATCACCATATAACCGACATTATTATATATAAATGCGTGTGGTGCACTAATGTGTTTTGTCAGCCTCTGCTCTCCATTATGTATGTAAAGTAGTTTTTAAAGTAAAAATATATACTCCAAAAATAACATCATTGTTCTCGATTGTGTAAAGCACAGTGGGATCTACCACTTCCCTAGTAGCACCTCCCAACTTGTCTGACCTATGTCTTTGTTCCTTACTGACGTTGAAAATATTTGACAAATCAACAGTTAAAAAAACACATCTCTCAATTATAGTCTTGTTTATTGTTGTCTACCGACTAGACACCACCAAACATCAATAGATGGTTCGTTTAGCCCTGGATTTCATTTGTGTTCTTTTATATTTTAAATTTAAGAAATTAATTTAAGAATATGCCATGTTCTCTAACCGTGGCAATAAATGCGATTTGCTAATGACGAAAGTTATTTGATTAACCACAATCGAGTGTCATGATGTGTGTTCGGTGATGAAAACACGTCTCAAAGGACATGTTCTTGGTTCGATAATGTGTAATGAACTTAAGTTAGTTATGTTAATTACCATTGAATATAGGCTTCGTGAAGAAGGTGATGAGTTAATGCAACAAATAAGCACAATTTAAAATTTGTTGATACATTTTTAAGATATAAATTTCAAGACAATATTGAGGTAATGCAAATTTTTAAAATTCTCAAATGATAAATTCTTACCTAATGATCGTGAATTAATTTTACATAACTTTTCTTACAGCTCTCTTTTAGAAAATCATGGCATATTGATATCAAGTATATGTAAGCCAATTTACTTAAGTGGTGTTTCTGTATTTGTTTTCGCAAACGTTTTAGTCTTTGCAGTTAAAATTACTTCAATTGCAATATATCCTTGACCTAGTTCCTTAACTTATTAACAACAAACTGTTGTATTTTTGCTGATTGCATCTTAAGTGTATATCTAATCTATTACTCTTTCCCTCACTCTATCTCTCTATCCATCTATATCTCTTACCCATTTAATTTCTTAGCAATATACAAATTTCATTACATTATGTATAACTTTTACTATTTGCATTCATTATATGCATAATTTCATTTCATTTAGCTGCCTTTAGCTGTGGCCAACAATTTCACCATCTCATAGATACAAGTTTTGTCCATCATTAAGGAAAAACAAAACGCGAATCTTGTTAGTTACTACTTGATGATATTTTATAATAAAAAAGAACAACAAAAACAATATACTTGTTGAACTTTTCCGTTACTGCAGTTACTGACATTATACAAAGCGGAATTCGCTATTAGTTTTTCCACGAATTTTGATACAAACTGAGTAATAAAGTTTTCTTAAAAGTATCATAATTTTCCTACGGATTTCATTTTCTATGGCATTGCATTACTGTTGGCGCTGTTTTAGGGGGAGGCTTTATTTTAAGAGGAGGGGGCGAACTCATATAACAATTTTGCGTAATTCCACGTAAGGAATTTCCTTGTGTTGTACATAAATTGGCTTTGTTTTATTTCATCAAAATGGCAAAGATTCAAAGAGGCAAGGAATTTGTTATGGTATTAGTTGTCGCAGTACAATGTAAATATTTGCTAAAATGCATAAAGAGATTTGTGAAATTTTTACGAATTTATATGTATGGACAAATTTGGAATTCGAAAAATGTTAATAGCTGAATATTTCGATGAAAATTGACTATTGAATAATGGCGAAGATTTTTGAAGGTAACTTATTAAAGTACTCAGTAATAGATAATGATAATACATCTAACAGTCATGAGAGATATTAAAAACACATTATAAATATTCACAGTATTAAACATTTCAAAAATAAATATTAATATTATGAGAAATAGAAAATATGCAAGGCCTTCCACGAGTAAGTCATGCTTATTCCTTCTTTGGCAATGCCGTCTTTAATAAAGCCTGCGACAATTTTATAAGCCTGTTAAAATAGTGCAAGGAAACGCTATTGTAAGTGAAAACCTGGCGATCAAAATGTTTGCATTTTATCGTTCAAACATAACAGGACATATGTATCCCAGCTTCACACAATCATCTGGTGTGACTATAAGGCAGATTGATCGGTGGCAGCATTGGTCTTCCAATAATTATTCCTATACATTTCTATCGTAGCGCCCCTATCGAGTCAACTTTTTGCCGAGGACTACATAGTTATTTTGATACTAGCTGACAGGGCAGACTTCGTCCTGCCTAAATAAATATTTTCTAACATGTAACTTTTTTGGGTGGAATGATTTGAGGTATGTTAAAGGATAATATTTTTTTAATGACAGAAATGTATTGCAATTCTTTTAATAATACGTCTATAAGAGAACCAAAGGAGTGTGCATATGTTAATCAGTGGATCTTTCTACACGTGAACATGCAACAGTAAGTTGTGTTTGCAAAAAACATTGATTTTCTAAGTTCAAGCCGAGAATTTGAATATATCGTCCTTCAGCTTTATTGATTGCCATCGAAAATTCTAACCGAACAGGAAACTGTAATCGTTTGAAATCAAACGGCAAACGGCGTGGGTATCATATGCAATACATCGCGATGTATGGGTTCCCTAATATTTTCTGGTTTCATTAATTTAAGAAGGACAACACATTCATGTATTGCTTCTTAAATCCTGTAATGCGCGATCAAGGGGTTCCAACGATATTTTCGTGTGTCTCATTATGATTTGACATAGATTGAAAACTTTTTTTAATCTTGATATTACTTGTGGGTTCCTCAGAAAATTGCAATTTATTGCGGCATTTTACAACGTCCAAAAGGAAATAAATTCCAACACACCCATCATAATTTTTAATATTATAGTGTTGTATGCCGTTCGTTGCTCTATCTGTAATAGGTGCATATTTGAGAACTGTTTCAATTCGTAAGTTTTCAATATTTTATCCGTCGTTGATCTCGGTCCCATACGCCATATCAAGACGAATGGTGCTATAGTTCGCCTAATATTGCGTTTGTATGACAGAATTGGGCAGGGCCACCCGTTTTTAGCCTGATCACACATATTGCTGTTTATTCCACACCCTTTAGCTAATCCCGTCCGCGCCTAATAACCTAATCCCGCCAGTTTTTGACCGGATCATATTGCATCCACACCTAATTTTAAGCCACATATTGTAATTATGGGGTGGAATGAGTGGGCCACACCTCAAGAACATCGGTTCAAACAAACCTAATTTGTATTATTTCTCGGTGCCATTTGAAATTTTAAATATTGACAAATGTAAATTTTTACAATTTAAAAATTTTGAATAATTATTGTATGGAAAAAATCGATAATCGACTCAATGAATGGACCATAATGGTACGTTTAACCTATCCTTGAACCATTCTCGAAAGATTATCTTTCTCATGAAACCGGTTTGTTGCTCAACGGTTGTATGGTTTTGAAGTCTTTAGCGGTTATAGGTAGAAACAAATGTTCACTTTTATATATATAGATATCATTTTTTTTCACATATATACAATTCTTATGTCACGGTGTTGGACCGGCCGTGGCATAGTGGTTACAACATGCGACTACCATGCGGGAGATCTTTGGTTCGATTCCCGGCTCCAGTCATCTACATTTTTCTTTCATTACCGGTCCCCTCGATGTTGTCGACAGGAAGTTCGCAGTATAAGTGTCTAGTCAATCGACATGTCTAGTTCGTCGATAAACAAGTAAGTGCCGTTTGTTGTAAATCTAAAATAGAAAGTGTGTTAATTCACAACAACACGAGAAGCATCCCATACCTTATTCATGGGGTGTGAACTGAATTGAGTTTTTTTTTTATATCACAATGTTTGTAATAACAATCCTCCGAAAAGGGTTGACCGATTCCCAGTAGTACAAATCCTCGACGAATTTGTTATACAAGTGTCCGCTTTGTCATGTACGACCTGATGACCGACAATGTCGGTCAAATTGTCGTTGATGCCTATATAAGGACACGTTACCCACACAATCAGTCATTGATGCCTAAAACGTGCGATACATGAACCGTCCCAGTAGGAAGTGTCTGCAAGACACCCTCAAGGATGGGTGCATGACCATAGTAAATCGTTGATGACACTTAGGGGACCGTCCATACAAATCGTCGACGAAATTTTCATACAAGTGTCCGCATTGTCATGCACGACCTGTTGAGCGACAATGTCGGTCAAATTTTCGTTGACGCCTATACAAAAGACCTGTCGCCCACACAATCATGCACGACCTGATGGGTGACAATGTCGGTTGAATTGTCGTTGATGACTATATAAGCGACACGTCGCCTAAACAATCATGCACGACCTGATGGGTGAAAAAATTGTCATTAATTCCTATGTATGTCTTGAATTGTCATTCAATCCATATTAGTAAAAGATGGATTTTTAGCTGTGAAATTGTCGGTGATACCTATATAAACGATACGTCGCTCACACAATCATGCACGAACTAATGACCGATAATGTCAGTCAAATTGTCTTTGCCAGTGCTTAAAAATTTAAAATTACAAATTGATTAAGTTTTATTGAAAACGTCCGTAACATGAACAGTAACGCACTGCTTTTTTTAATAAACTAAAAATTGTTTACGTCCTTTTTTTACTCTTCAATTGCATGTCGTTATTATCCCGTTGATGATCATGATGTTTAATGCACAACAACATTAGTGTTTTGTCGTTCAACTTGTCGTCAACCCAGTGTTTTGACGACAAGTACATTAATTTTTCACATTCTGTCTTGAAGACAGTGTTGACGACAAAGTCGTGTATGACTATACTTCCAACTGGATATGAGAATAAGTTGCAATGTATTTTCAAACCGATAGATGGTGCTAGTTTAGTTTTATATCGAATATTTGAATGGATGGACCAATTTAACTGATATTCAGAATTTGTGTTTCTTTGATCACGAGAAAAACAATTTACGTACAAATATAAGTACGGTAAGTGGCTCTGGGATGGATTAATATCGAAAATTTTAACGTACGGACCTACTAAACTGAAATTAAAAATTTATATTTGTTGGATCAAGAGAATAAAGTTTTTGTATAATTGAACCCCGGTAGGTGATGGAATGGACTTCTTTCGGCAAAAGAGAGACAATTCAAAATTTAAAAAAAAACCAGTAAGAAAGTTTCAGTCGGGCGACCCGACTTACATATACCATGACCCTTAGTAAAATAAAAAAATTGCTATTATATTGATATTATTACTCGATTTCTAAAGTGGGTGGAGTGGTAAATTTGTATGGGAGGTACTAGAAGGGGCGTGTCTAGACTTCCAATTTTTTTCCAAAACTTTACCCTGTAATAGCTTTACTAAGTACAGAATTTGGGTACTATCCCGTTGGTTGTATTGATATTATAACTCGATTTCTAAAGTGGGCGGAATGATGTATTTGTATGGGAGGTACCACGTAGCCCATTTGCAATACCGTAAGTAGTTTTGGGAAAATATTAACTCGTGGAAAATTTCAAGACATTTGGTTGCGTCTTTCGAAAGTTATCGTGCGAACCAGCCGGACAGCCACCAGACGGACAGACAGACAGACGGACATGGCTCAAATGACTTAAAAAGTCATAAATCGAATTTGGTTCTAAGAAACCTAGGGTCTGAAGTGACTCCTTCTATGTGTTACACTTTTGGGTCGTATCAAATGATATATACCCTCATCCCTAAGGGTGATGGTATAAAAACTAAAAGTATAACTCTTTAGTTAAGTCTAAAGAAATTATTCCTAAAACACAGAGAGTGTCATAAGGGTTTTTTTAAACGGAAGAGGATACTAAACAATGGACGCCTTTTACTTTTAGTAGAGATGACCACTTTATGCGTGTTTATCCCTAACCCTACGGGTAGGGTCATTTGATACGACCCCAAAGTGTAACACATTGAAGGCGTCACTTTAGACCCTATGTTTCTTTGAACCAAATTCCATTTATGACTTTTAAAGTCATTTGAGCCATGTCCGTCTGTCTGTCTGTTTGTCCGTCTTTCTGTCCGGCTGGTACGCACGATAACTTTCGATACCAACGCGATCGTGTCCAAGTTTTGTATTTAGTAAAGATATCTGGATAAAATTTTTAAAAAAGAGTCTAGCCGCGCCCCTTCTGGTACCTCCCATACAAATGCACCACTTCGCCCACTTTAGAAATCGAGTTACAATATCAATATAATAGACAATTTTATATTTTGCTGAGGGTTTTCCCGAGTGAAACATTTTTCCTGGTTTTTTAGATGTTATTAAGTTACGGAGACTTAAAGTTTGCTGCAAATACGGAGAAAACACTTTCGTTGTTTGTTCGTTCCCGAAGGAAGTATAACATAAGTGATGAAATCATTGTCCACCACCGAGCCAAAAAGTCATCAGCACAGCAATTGTACGCCTTAAAAACATAAAAGCTGCAGAAGCCGATGGACTAACGACAGAGCTTTTTAATACCGTTGGCAATTTACTGGCAACGTGCATGCCAGATGGTTAAAATCTGAGTGTTTTATGTCCTGTGATTAAGAAATGCGGATTAAGTGTGTGTACCAACTAATGCGGGATCAGCCTTTTAACAATCGCATACAATATCATCTCTATTTTGTTATGTGAAAGAATAAAGCTCATCCTAGCGAACCTGATTGGAACTTATCAGTGTGGCTTTAGACCTGGCAAATCCACGACTGACCAGAAATTCACACTACGACAAATCCTGGAGAAGATCCAAGAAATGCAGAGCGACACCTATAATCTGTTTATCGATAACAAAACTGCATTCGACAGTCCGAAACGACAGAAATTATTAGATGCTATGGCCTACCATATTTAACATACGTCGCATTCTGTTTGTAGTTATATGCCAATGACTTAAATATCATTGGCAGTGGACTGCGGAATGTTACTGCGGCCATTTCGAGCATTGAGAAGCAGTCGACAGAAATGGGTCTGGTGATAAGTGAGAACAAAAATATGTTATTTGTTTGAACGAACAAAGCAGTACCTCGCGTAAGCATTGGCAACTATGTCTTTGAAGTGGTAGAAGATTTTGTCTACCCTGGGTCCGCTGTAAACAATATTATGCGCTAAGGAAGCGGTTTAATGACAAAGACCTCTCACGGCGAACAATGATACAACTCTACAAGAGAGCGTATGCCGGTGACATAGATATCATTGGTCGTTGACTGCGGAATATTACTACGACCTTTTCGAGCATTGAAAAGCAGTCGACAGAAATGGGTTTGGTGATAAATGAGGACAAAACAAAGATATTTGTGCCAACGAACAAAGAGTCTACTCGTTCGGAATGTTACGTATACGTTGGCAACTATAACTTTGAAGTGGTTAAAGATTCTGTCTACCTTGGCTCCGCCGTATACAAAATAACGTCAGCCTGGAAATCAGAGATGGGTATTTAAGCGAAGACTCTGCTATTATCCGCTAAGGTAGCAATTTAATGACAAACTCCTTTCTCTACAAACAATGATCCAGTCTACCAGACACTGATCCAACCTGTCTGGCTCTACAGCGTAGAATCCTGGGTAATGACACAAGCAGGTCAATCTATTCTGGCAGTCTTCGAGAGAAAAATACCACGCAAAATATTTGGACAGATCAACGTTAGCGGCAAGTCCCGTCACCGAATGATCCATGAGCTGTATGAGCTGCACAATGAAATCGACGTAGTCAGCTGAAAACGCTGGCTTGGACACTTTGAACGAAAAAGGACATAACACACTGAAATTACAATCCTATGGCATGCTCTCCTTAAACCGAATATTCTCTATGAGCTGTTGTATGATTATAACAAACATTAAACAACTCAGCTGGAAGACCGTCAGCCCCTGCGGCTTTGTTGTTCTTTAGGCGGGATATGGCAGTTTTTATCTCAACTTGGCTCGGAGTGGGCCACTCGATGTTATCGTCTCGAATTAGTACACAGTCTTCAGCAGCCGAGTTTTCAGACATCAATTGGCTCCAGAAGTGATATTTCCATATTCTCAGTATGCTCATGGAGTCAGTAACTAGATGACCATCCTTGTCTTAATAGGGGGGAAAGACCTGTTTCATGTACCCTTCCATTTATTTTCCGGTTTCATCTCTGTTCCTGTATTCTACAATGCGCATATTATTGTGCTCCTTCAGCACTCGTTTTTTCGCCTGAAGAGTCGAATCGCCTCCAGCCTCTTCTTCCTGTACATTTCATGAACAACTCGCGTTGACAATGGCTGCAATTTGACCATGTATGCAGCATCTTGTTCCCGGGTGGCACATACCCTAGTACAAACCACACACTCCTTACTATCGAGTAGTCAATATATTGCCATTGCGAGCTAGTATTTTCGGGAGTTGGAGCATCACGAAGTAGTTGAGTGAGTTGGTTGGAATAAGCGTTGGCTATCTCCGTGGTATTCAGTTTAGCTATGTCCAGCTTTCTCTGTACCTGGTTACGTAGGGTTTTTGCCCTGCTTAGCCTAGTACGCACCTTCACTACAGTGAGGTGGTGAACCGAGTTTATGTTCGCACCCCTGACCACTTATACGTCTTTCGATTGATCTATGGTTTCTCGTAACTTGATCGGGAGATATCCATGTTAACTTGTGAATGTTTTTATGGTCAAATCGTGTGCTGCTAATTACTATGTTCCTTGCTGCAGAGAAATCAATCAGTCTGATTCCCCCAGTCAAAAATGGTCCTCAAATCGTTTGCGGTGGAAGTCAACTTTTGTGGGGTTCTTTTTCTATTGTTTCTCATTTTATTCACTGCTATTACGACTCCGGAGTGTGGCAAGCCCAGCCCACCAGGTTCCGCATGGCGTGGTAGGTATGATAATATATATATAAATGATCAGCGTCGAACTCCCAGGTGAACTCAAGCTGTCCGTCCGTCCCTGCGATTACAGCCGTAGTTTAGGAGATATCGAACTAAAACTTGGAATACATAAAACGGGGTTAGGTTCTAAGTTCAGCCAGTCCTCGCGATTACAGTTGTAGTTTAGGAAATGTGGAGCTGAAATTTAATATGGACTTTGATATCCTCTTAGCGGAGTTTAAGTTCCACTATGAGCAAGATCAGAAAAAACTACCTCCACATCTTATACAAACACTCCCCTTTTTTTTGGGTGTCCTTCTATCTATGCTCGCTATTACAGCTGTAGTTTAAGAGCTATGCAAGCTTCTATCCCTCAAGCGGAGCAAGATGAAAGGTAACAATAATATAGAATTTTTTACGGAAATTGTCCTTCTCTAGAGATGAACAGTTTGCCTTCACAACATAATTTTCCACAAAGAATATAATATGTACTCTGTTAGTAGTTTAGCATTTTTTCCCTCAAACTACACTTTACTTAGCTATGCCCCTATCTGCTATACATATGAGTGCCATAACATCTCATTGTGTTAAATGTTTAAAGACAGCACTATAAATATCTACAATATATACATACAGACATATACCAACATGGATCTATGTGTTCAGACCATGTATGTTTGTTCAAGTATTGAGTAGTAGTCTGAGTGTGTGTCTGTTCAAATGCCGATGTACAATATAAACTAACATACTCTTCGTACACATGTCATTTCATTCCTGGTAGATGTCTTTGGTGCCTACTTGTCTGTGTTTGTGTTAGAGCATACATTGTAGGGATTTCTCTTATTCTCCCTCTCTGGTCCTGGCTCTGCGTGGCATAAACGTTCAAGTGTGTTCCATGCTATAGCATACATGTGTGTGTGTGTGTGTGCTGTGTTGAATGCCGAAAATCTCCATGTACGACACCCTAAAAATTGACAAATTATTGTGCAGGGATAAATGTCATACATTTCAAAATGGTGGTATATTGGTATTTTGGCATGAATCTGGTTAGGCATAAAATTATAGCATTAAGTAACAATATACGATATGTTTGAATTGTTGCAAAATCAACAACGACTCGAAGCTTTGGCATTTTACAATTTCCATCTTCTATGTCGTCGGCCCCAAATGCCAAATAATTTTTGGCGTGAATGATGGAACCTTTCAAGCAATGTAATTACTAAGATGGGATCCGGTTGGCTGGTCGACTGGTTGGTTGGTTGGTTGGATGTTCGATTTTTGCACACACACACTCGCACACACATTTGGAAATTTCGGTGATAATTTGTAATCAGGGGTAATGAATGACAATTACTTAATACAAATGTGATGGCAGACACATTTCTGGGAGGGTTATGAACTTTGTGTCTTGAAACATGTCGTTATGGTGATTTGTTTCGTATGAAATGTAATGGTTGCTGAGGAAATTGACGTTTAATAAATGGAAAACGTTTGATGTAAACGATGCAGAGGGGTAGCTATGATTGCTGCTTACAAATTTTGATGCAATTTAATGGAAAATTTTTGTCGTTGCAGTAATATTTATGACACTTTAATAATTTTTATATTTTTTTCCGAATTGTTCATCTTTATTTCCCATATTGCAAACCAACCCACAACTCTCCCATTTAAAAACCTATAAAAAAAGACAACCAACAAAATGCCATGTCGATCTTATTCCCATACCATCTCTGTATAACCTCTTGACTTATGCCATAAATTATATCACCATAAACCATTTACATATTACCATGAATCATCCGAATATCCCATTTACAAATTTCCTGATTTATTTTATATTTTTCTTTACAATACGTAAGAAAAAAAAAATAAATAACTTCAATTGACTTGCTATCATCACCAACAACTCCAATCTCAGCCGTAAAGAAAAACAACAAACAATCAGGATAACATAACATAACTTTTTGTGTAGTTAAGAATGTTGCTCCCCCACTTCCTGTATGATATCGACACCGACGACAATACAACAATAACAGGGATGACGACGACAACAACAACAACAAAAGCATAACCAAATCCTTAATCTCAAATTCGTTACGATTCGATTCCATTCGATTTTCTGTGGAAATCAAATGATTTGTTGTTGTGCCTTTGGTTGCTGTTTAAATATACGACATGACAGAAACAAGATTTTGGTATTTGCATTGACAGCTTTTGGATTATTTAAACAACAAACAAAATAAACGAAAGGGTGACACACACAGTCGAGGGTTAAGCACAAACAAAACCACAAGCTTCCCCTCAAACACACACCCACACAGCGGCGGCACATACTCATTCATGGCTGGCAGTTGGCTAAGGATGCGTGACTGGTGTGTGTGTGTGCTTGTGAAAAGTTTAAAAGACAGCAACTACAAACTGCAAATGTACAACAAATCTTATTATTTTCACTCTGTTTGTGATATCAATACCCACGGTTGAGGTGCTTACTTATGCGGGTGAATATTTGGTATAACTTCGGAGTTGGGGTTACATGTCCTGGTAATAAGGATACAGGATACACAGAGGCTAATATGGGGATTACATTTTCAATTGTAAACATATAAAATAGAAAGGAACTTCAATAAGTGCATACATTTACCCTGGTGGCAAACAAGGTGCTATGAAAGAAAAATAGTAAATAAAGAGAGATGTTTTTATGACACGAGTGAAGAGAGATGTTTTTATGACATAAGTCATAAAGGAATATATGTATTGTTTACGAAAAATATAATAATTGTGCAAGATTGAAGCAATTCTAATATCAACTCAATCTATAAAGTTTTTTATCTTAATATGAGCAATATTGTTCAAAAACTACACCTACCTCCCATACAATCTCCCCGTAACTGTGATAACAACAGTATTCTAAGAGCTATCGAGCTCAAAGCTGGCTTCGTTATCCTCCAATCGAAGGTTGATTTCTGAGATGAGCAAGATCGGTCAAAAGCTACTCCTACCTCCCATACAAAGTGCGTCTCTTTGGGGGTCTGTTCCGGCGTTTACAGCCGTAGCTATAGAGCTAAAATTTGGTATGCAAGCTTCTATCCTGTAAGCGGAGGTTACTTACTAACATAAGCAAGATCGGAAAAAAATACTTCCACCACCCATACTAACTCCTCCTTTCTGGGGGTGTCCGTCTATCTGGCCCGTGATTTTAACAGTAGTCTAGTAAAAATTGAGCTAAAATTTGATATGCGAGCTTATATCATCTGAGAGGAGGTTTAGTTCCAAAATGAGTAAGATTGGACAAAAATTACTTTCACCTGCCATACAAACTGTCACTTTTGGGGGGTCTGTCCCGTACTAACTCCTGCTTTCTGGGGGTATCCGTCTCCCGAGATTGCAACAGTAGTTTAGGAAATATCGAGCTTAAATTTGATATAAAAGCTTTCTCTAAGGGGAGTTTAAGTTCCAAGGTGAGCAAGATCGGACAAAAACTACTTCCACCTCCCATACTTACTCCTCCTTTCTAGGGGTGTCCGTCTGTCTGTCCCCGCGAATATAACCGTAATTTAGGAAATATCGAGCTAAAATCTTATATAAAAGCTTTTATACTCTATGGGGAGTTTAAGTTCCAAGATGAGCAAGATCGGACAAAAACTACTTCCACCTCCTATACTTACTCCTTATTTCTAGGGGTGTCCGTCTGTCTTTCCCCGCGAATACAACCGTAGTTTAGGAAATAACAAACCAAAATTTGATATGCAAGCTTTTATGCCCTAAAGGGAGATCTAAAGGGATTTCTAAGATGAGCAGGATTGGAGGATATATATCATTTGATACAGCCCAACGGTTTAGCTTAAAGAGCATGCCAGACGATTGGAATTTAAGCGTATCATGTCCTGTGCTGAAAAAAGGTGATCCAAGGTGTGCTTAGGTTTCTATGAACCAATTTCATTTAATGACTTTTTAAGTCGTTTGAACCATGTCCATGTGTCTGCTAACTATTAACGGTATTGCAAATGGGCTAGAAGGCCACGCCCCTTGTGGTACCTCCCATACAAATGTAGTATTCCCCCACTTTAGAGATGGAGTAATAATAGCAATACAATAATAGCTACAACAGGGTAAAGTTTTTGAGGAAAAATTCGGAATTCTAGCCACGCCCCTTCTGGTAGCTCCCATATCATCTATGACCGCCCACTTTAGAAATCGATTATTATTATTTAAAGACGCAACGCGATCGTGCCCAATTTCTGTAATTAGTAAAGCTCAAGCAGGATAACGTTTTGGAAAAAAAACTGGAAGTCTAGCCACGCCCCTTCTGATACCTCCCATATAAATGTAACACTCCGCCCACTTTAGAAATCGAGTATGTAATTATATCAATTGACTAGAAAATTTTATGTTTTACTGAGGGTGATGGTATTTGCAAGTCGGGTTTCCCAACTGAAACTTTCTTACTGGATTTTCTTATAGTTCATAATGTTCTTAAGTAGTGGTCTGAATCATGATCCTTGGCGTTGGTCCTAAGACAGGTACTGTAGAACAGACACAGGAGTGGTCGAAGTTACGGCGCAGGCTGTTAATTCACACCTCCAATAACAAATTCATGTTGGAATGACGTGTCCTCTTCCTATATATGAATTAAAACTAGGACCGGTCCCTACCCACCAGGTACCAGTCAGAAGACTAGTTCTGTGCTAGTTGAATTTCCCGTAGGATTTTTTATCACTCCCGAAAATTTAAGGAAATTTAACTTTTTCTTTACAGAAATGCCCTTTGGGTCGTAGCATACGTCATAGTTAATGTTATTGACATCTACAGCAAGTCCTTAAAACATCCTTTGAGTCCTATGAGTTTATGTCCTGAGAGTCATGCTCACATCCATTTAGTTTTGATGGAATCCTGCCAGTCCTTGGTGAATACCTTACTGGTACAACATTGTGGTTTGTAAGGTCAATTTAAGTTCTTAGGACATCTTCTTAGGACAACCTTCGCATCCATGGTAAATACTTTATGGGTAAAAAATTGCTGTAAGTCCTGTGACTCGACATATTTCGGGTACCGGTGGAATTCTGCGGGTAATTGATAAAAAATAATACGGATTAAAAAGTACAGTAAATCAATAGTCATTATGTCCTGCTAGTCCTGATGATATTCTTTAAACCCCAGTAGATTCCTGGAGTCGTTGGTGTTATAATTACATTCAATCAGATTTTGTAATTAATATGTATCTTTCCGTGTACAGTAGTGTAGTTGTTGGACGGTATGTGTTTTTATCTACATACATTGATTTCATTGCAACGATCGCGCTACTTGGAATAAAAGATTGTTGTAGATGCGTTTTCCATATACGTCATCAGACATCTCAAGGACATCAGACCAGTGATTGTGGAGTGTTTCGTTATACTTTTGTGGATTGTAAATGAAGAAACTAAATACATTACATCTTGCCCTAGTCAGAGAAAATCTACACTTTTATTTCGTAGTTTTGAGGGTCCTTGCGAATACCCTTTAGGCGACTGAGACTACCTTTGCCTAAGGTAAAACTCCCGTTATTAGTCCTTACGTCACCTTTCAAATACAAATAAAATCCTTTGAGATACCTTTTTAAAATTGAGCAATATGTCCTGGGAGTGCTACCCACATCCATTAAGTCCTGATAGAATCCTGTCAATTCTTGGTGAATATCTTACGGGTACAAAACAGTGGCTTGTAATGTCAATTTACGTTATGTGTCCTTAGGACTTCCTCAGATTCCATGGTGCATACTATAAGGATAAAACAATTCAGTAAGTCTTGTGATTTCCGTTGGCATATTTCTGGTACCGATAGAATCCTGGGGGTCCTTGGTAAATAATAACACGTATTAAAAAGAACATTAAAAGTTAACTTAATGTTCTGTGATGCCATTATTTAGATCCTGGAGTCCTTGTTGAATATATTACGGGTTCAAAGCGTGTTATCTAAGGTCTATTCATGTGATGAAAGGCTTAACGATGTCCTTCAAGCCCTTGTCGGATACTGATTGCTGCAAGAGCTCACGGGTAAAAAAATTACATAAGAGTTTTCTATATGTCGTGTGACTCCTTATGGTATTTTTGCAGTCTAAGTGGAATTACACGAGTGCTTGGGTAATAGGTGCATTATGTTGCACCCCTTAATTTTGTGTGGTTAAGAAAAAATGCATGAGCCAAATTTTTTAGGAGGTGGGATGGTGTTAAATGACAGCGCATCGTGGTCAATGTGAGGGAGAAAATCCACATCAAGCCCCACAACTGCCCCGGAGTCGCCCTAGACGAATAAAATGTATGACCGACCCCAGCAATTTTTCCCTCCGAATATTTTCTTCAAATATACCTACCCTAAATCTTCAACCCCTAAGGGTGCTCCCGTACAAAAATCAAATTTGTATAAATTTTGTTCCCATCGCTCTAACGACCCCCATCGTGTCCCTAGAGGAGTCAAATGTTATACCGACCCCCTTATATTTTTGCGTCCTCAACAGAACCTAACATATCTACCTTCTATCTTCAACCCTAAAATTTTTTTTTTTATTTGTAATTTTTTTTATGAAAATAGATCCTGCCGCTCTCATTGTGCCTCCCAAATGGGGTAGAACGTATCACCTACACCCAGTAATTTTTTCCTTCCCCAGACTGGAGGTCGGTCATACATTTTACATATCTAGGGGTGACTTCAGGGTAGTTACGCTGCTTGATTTGGGTTTTTTTTCATTTATCCCTAACTTTGACCGAGATGCGCTGTTATTTAACAATACCCCACCTTCTCCAAATTTTGCCTCAAACATTTTTTTCCCAACCACACAAAATTGGGGGTGGCTCGTACCGAATTCGACAACTCGGTAAGGATAAAAAAAGTACCAAAAGAGTTTATTTTATATCCTGGTAATCCTTACAGAATCCTTCAAGTTTTGGTATAATCCTGCGATACCGTAGGGAATATGTTGTAGGATCATAACGATAGCATTTAATATCACTTCATGTCCTGTGTGTCCTTACAAAGTCCTTTGCTTGCTGGTAGCATCCTGCTAGTCCTTTACTGTACGATTAAAAAGTGTGCCGTAGGAGGTCATTTAATATCCTGGAAGTCCTTAAGACATTGTTTGAGTCGAAGAGGAATACCGCCTATACTGGTAAAAACATTATGGATAAAAAATCATGCCGTGTAAAGACTCTTTGCATCCCAGGACTCGAAACGCGCCGAATGATGCACTGTGAATCCTTTATGAATACTTGACGGGTAAACACAAACGTGTCGTTGAAATCAAGTTAAACTTAAAAAACTTAATTTCCCTTTGCACCCCATGAATGAGGTATGGGATAGCTTCTCGCGTTGTTGTGAATTAACACGCTTTCTATTTTTAGATTCACAACTAACGGCACCTACTTATTTATCGACGAATGCGAACGTCACTGTTTTTGAGAAGCTCTTACTAAACACGACGATTGAATCGACGCTTTAATACTGCGAAGTTGCTGTCAAACAACATTCGAGGGGAGCCGACAATGAAAGAAAATTTTTATTTATTTTTTCTTTTTAAGATGACTGGAGCCAGGTTTGAACCTGCGATCTCCCGCATGGTAGCCGCGTGTTCTAACCACTATGCCACGGCCGTAAATCTCGATGCCATCTTTCGACTCCCGATGGGATCCTGGTTATCCCTGCCAACGAATACAGCGAATCATAGTGAAAACCTCACAGGAAACAGTATGTGCTTTAAGTCGTTACCGCCCATTTTGAGTTAATTATATTACTATGTTATTCAACCAGCATCGTTTTTGACTACAAATGAGTGCTATATCATAGCAAAGCAGCAGAATATATCACATTACCATAACACTCCAAATAAATACTGCACCATCCTATGCATAATTAAAACTTTAAATAGCTTCTCAGTAACCTACCTGCATTTAAATTAACTCTGCGCCACACTCATACAATCTCTCACCTACACTTAAACGGCGGCCTCCTCAAAGATAGATAACTTGTTTCATATATGATCATGTACTTTTACGTGGTTATCCAAAAAGTTTATACAACAGAGATAACACAATAATTTAAATGGTCATTATTTTTCGATGTCTTCGTTAAGAGCACTTTCCTACTTTGTTTGCCCAATACACGACCACCACCACCACCACTACCACTCTCCTTCACCAAAAGTTAAACGGCCCACAGCCTTGTAAAAACATCAAGCCGGAAAAAATTTTATACACGAGGAAAAAAAGCAACTATGAAATTTCTCGCAAAACCAACCAAGCGAGTAAAAGATGTAACCGATTCTGAGTATCTGTGTAGCGAGAACGAACGCTGGCTGAGGTTATAAATAAAGTTTTTTAATGGTTTTTACGTGAAGTGACTACAACTGAACGATTATCGCATCAAAAGCGTTGTTAACATGCAACCAAGCCCACCAAAAAAAAAAAAGAAAGAATGAAAAAAATACCACAGAAATACTAAAGCACTTGGAAAAGTACAAATTACGAGAAGAACATGAAAAGTTGTAAAAAAATGTACGTATTTATAAAGCAGCGGCTGTAATGAAACTTTAAAGATATAAAACAAAATGGTCATAAGCAAAGTGGTCAATGCGTTTGTGATGATGTGCGGACACTACAGGTACTTATAGCCATTTAAGTATGACTGGTGATGTAGTAAAGGTAAACTGTAAATTGTTGCTGTAATAACCGCTAACGCATCCGCCCTCTGTTCTTTACTGTATCCATAACACAGTACAACACATGATTTTGGAACTCAATTCTGAGAACTGCACGTGAAAGTATCCCCTAAGAGAAGAATTTCTACATCATTCGTTTTGTCAAGTTACATGCCATAATATTGAAATATCGATTAAAAGTTAGTTAGTATCGTATAGGAGAATTTGTCACGTTTAAGGTTCTTTTGTTATATTGTTATATGGTGGCGTATGATTATCATAAGATATATTCTATGTAAATCATGCGCTACGGAGTACAACATTTTATTGTAACTGCTACAAAATAAATCCAGTTCAAAACCATTTGATGAATGTAAAAGTGGAACCGTTGCTTATGTAAGGATACGTTTTATGAACAGATTAAAGGAATTGAAACTCTTAATTTTTTTTTAGATTTGTTTCAGCTAAATCGGACAAATGAGCCTAAAACGTGACAAATTCCCCTATACGATACTTACTAACTTCAAATCGATATTAAATTATTATGGCATGTAACTTGACAAAACGAATGATGCAGAACTTCTTCTTTTTGGGCTACTTTCACGTGCAGTTCTCAGAATTGAGTCCCAAATCAATGAGCTGAAAAATGTTGTACTGTCTAATGGTTATCAACCAGTAACCCCTAGAGATACCAAGGGTTACTCTATGTTTCTAGCCAACCAAATTCCAGCGCATAGTCAGAAAAAGTCCCTTAAATAAATATATTGACTATTAAGTTGTATATTAAGCACAAAATTTACATAACTTCGAAAAAAATCAATCTAATTATTCCTCTTGGGTACTTTATTTATTTTTTAATGGCAACTACTTACTTGTGTAAAAATAACCTTCTCGTAATACTCCTAATTAAGTCTGACATGACTTAAATCATATTTTCCACGATCCAACAAAGTTTATATTGCCTACTTACCGGCGTATAATACTTTTAAATTACTTCCATGTGCCCGCCGCACTTATGTTACGTAAGCACTTTGTGTGTATATTTTCCGCTTTCCAATATTATTTAATTACCGATGTTTGCATTAAAATAAATGAGAAAAAATAAGCTAAAAATTAAGTTTACCACCCCGGGAAGAAAAAAAGTAAAAAGACATCACAAAAACAAACCTGTAATATTATGCTTTCCATAAGAGCACATGAAAAAAGAAAAAAAAACATATCGTCAATGATAATGTTGCATTCATTAACGTGTATAATGCAATGTATGTTCGTCAATATTACGACGATAACATTACGCTGTGACAACATGTTGGTTGTATATATTGTTGCTATTACCTTAACTTAACACAAAATACAAAATCCTGCTTGGCATGTCAGCTTCAGGACATGTTTATTACCCCCACCACCTAATGGCGGGGCACAGGGGATATTGCTGCTTAAATATTATGCGACATGTTTTGTGTTCCCTCCTCCCTCCCCCCTATTTGTACCTGTAACAAAACCTAATTTTAAACATAATGCGTGTTCATAATTCAATAAAACCGCCAAAAGGAATTGATGATGTTCAGCGTGCAATGTACTTTATTTTGGGGATTCACACAATCAAGGTGGAATAAGGAGTTTTAGCTTAGCTGTAAGTTTTAGCTTATTGAATGATTATTATAAGGTTTTAGTGTGATAAAAGAAACCTAAGTGAATTTATTATGGGCTATGGGTGGTTGTGCAAAGAGGAAACCATTAAAAATTATAGACTATGTACTCTTAGGGCCATGTAATGATTACTTTTGACAAGTCCCAATTTGTAGTTGAATATATTGATTTTACAAGCAAGTTATGGGGGGTAGACTTCAAGTGGATTCTACGTGTTATGGTTTATAGTGTAAAGTGTACATTGAGGTTTTAAGTATGTTTTAAGTTTAATATTGTAAGGAAAAGTTAAGTAAATTGGTATGTAGCCGAATCAGGTAAGACCAATGCAGGGTTTGACTTCACCTGGCCTGGTACCTTCACCCTGACTTGGAATTTTCCACCGCCTGACAATGACCCAGAAAATCTTTCACAGTATAATTAGGGGCATGTTTCTTTTATTTCAATAAAACATTTTCATTCTTACAATGCATTACATAGTACCTTCACCCTAACTTATAACCTTTCACCCCCCAGATAGCCTGTTGAACTTAAGCGTTGAATCGCTTTTCAACTTTCTACTAAAAAACAAACTAACAGTAGTGAATACTGATAATGAACTGACTTTTATAGTTACTAACAGAAATAAATTTTTGATGTTACACTTATTAATGATAGGCACTCAAATATGGTCAGCAATTGGAAAGTTGAGACAGACTGTTAATTTTCAGATCACCTGTACTATATCGACTTTGACCTTTCGTTCAAAGTGGATTCCGCAGATTGTTATATTAACATAAGAGGGTAGTGGAGAGCAAGTTACTTAGGTGTTCGGCCTCTTTAGATGATGAGTCTACGCTGGAATCCACTGTTGAGTTATATACCAAAGCATAAGGTAACTGGAGCCTTTATAAATCTTCAGCTATCAATTTCAAGAGCCTAATTAGAAAGGTCAAAAGCCAGTCAAGGAGAAAGTTCTGCAGTAATGTTGAAAGCACTTCGGAAACTAGTCTGCTACGTAAGATTTTATCTTAGAAGCCAACAGTAATCTATATATATAAAAGGCTTGGGTGACTGACTGATCACTCCCCGGCCCAAACGGCTAAAGCTTGAGTCGTAAAATTTAGAATGTAGGTTTCTTTTATGACGTAGGCGCACACTAAGAAGGGATTTTTGGTAATTCGAACTGAAAGGGGGTAAAATGGGCGTGGCACCGCCCCATACAACTGGAATTTTAAAATGACTGTATCTTTTCAACCATTATTGGTACGAAGTCGAGATTTGGTGCCTATATCGATCGTATAAGAAAAAATACTTTGTTTGTGGAAAGTGGGCGGCACCACGCCCCTTTTTTTAAAAAACTAATATTGGCCTAATAAATGGACCGATTGCAATTAAATTTTTTATGTGTGAGGGCCTCTATCATAAGCTACATGAAAACATAATTAGACAATGGGCGTGGCACCGCCCACACAAACCGAAATTTCAATCGGTATTATCTCAAGAGCCATTAGAGGTATGAAGATGAGTTTTGCTACATATCTTACTGATATACAGAGGATTATGTCTCGCTGAAAAATGGGCGGAGACACGCCCCTTTTGAAAAAAATCGTTATCTGAGCGAAATAAATGAACCGATTGCAATGAAATTTTCACTATGTAGTACTATCCGTAGGGTCTCTATCATAGGCTGAATGAAAACATACTTAGACAAAGGGGCGCGGCACCGCCCACACAAACTAAAATTTGAATCGGTCATATTTCGCGATCCATTAAAGGTATAAAGATTAGATTTGCAACATATGTAAATGGTACATGGGGGATTACGTCTCGCTTGGAAATGGGCAGTGCCAAGCCCCTTTTGAAACAATTGTTATGTCGGTCATATTAATAGCTAAGAACGGAGTTTTGGAAACTCCTACTTTTATGGGTTAAAATTTACCAATAAGGTAAGGTACAACACATAAAAGTTGTATTATCACCTTAACCAATCGGATAGATAGATTTACGAAAGAGTATATAGAATTGCTCCCTATAGCTATTATTGTATTATTGTATATTGGCATGCTTCCTATGGAGTTAGAGGGAGTACCGGTCCATTTTAGTTGTGTGATACGAATATATCTTTTAAAATTCGTACTCTTAGGGATAAAAAAAGGACTAAAGCGGTACAATCACTCAGACCAATGGGAAAGGCTACAATCACATAAATTGGGTATTCGTTCTTCATAAGACGTTGGCATTTTACCTGTATTGCTTAAAGCAATAATAAGGTTCATTGTAAGTACGGGTGAAGCAACGCGAGCCGGCAAAGCTAGTATCATATATACACACAAAAGATGGGATATCACAGGTTTCCACACTCCGGGTACCGATGGTATTATTCCCGAAAATCTACAGAAGAATATCGACGTGCTGCTTTGGCAGCCCCAAGTACTAGGATCGGACGTTGTGGCCTAATAAAGCACTCTCCTTATCAAAAAACAACTGTAACGAAAACAAGAAGAAAAGGGAAAACAAGAAGGACGTCCCCCGCCAATGTTATAAGGATCATAAAATGAGAATATGCAATGTCCAAACTCTCTATAGAAATGGCGCATCCATCAAATTGGCGGAAGTTCGGCACAAATACCATACTGCCACCACCGCCATTCAGAAAATTCGATGAACGGGACCGGGATGCAAACGACGAATGAACTGTGTCATCTTTTGCAGTTGCCATGCAGAAAGACACGAATTTGGATGTGGTTTCATAGTCGGCAAGATACTTCGACACCTAGTCACGCGGTTTAACCTTGTAAGTGACCGAATAGCCAGTATTCGCATCCGGGCGAAATATTTTAACGTTACGATGATTTGTGTACACGCCTCAACGGAAGACAAAGACGATGACATTAAAGATGCATTCTATGAGCGCCTGGAGGAGATATATGACCGCTGCCCTGTACATGACATTAAAATTGTTTTGGGAGATTTTAATGCTAAAATGCGAAGGAAAGATGTTCTTGGTTCAGCAGTCGGAAACTTCAGTCTGCACAACAACATCTCCGATTACGGAGACAGACTGGCTAGTTTCGCGTCAGCAAGAAACACGGTTGTGAGTGGAACCAGATTCCCACATAAAGATATCCACAAGGCAGCCTGTATATATCTCTCGATCAAAATACAAGAAATCAGATTGATCACGTAGTAAATGATGAAAGGTATGTCTCAAGCGTTATGGACGTGCGTGTGATGCGAGCAGCAAATATTGACTCGGATCATCACCATGTTGCAGCCAAGGTGCGTACGCGATTGCGAAGTGCTTAAAACCCACACAACTGAACGCAAAGGAAGCTAGACATCACAAAGCTGCAAACCACCGATATAGACAATGTCTACTCCAACCAACTCTCTCAATTACTTCAAACCAACCCAACTACTTCTGATGTACCTGACACACATTGGCAGCATATTGCAAATTCTATGGCCACTGCCGCAACGATCGTACGGGGTTGTGAAAAACCACGCTCACCCAAATCCTGGTTCGATGATGAATGTCGCGAAATGTCTGAGGAAATGGATGCTGCATACAAGGCAAAACTGCGGCCAAAGGCGACGAGTGCGGTGACGGAGCGAAATAATAATAAAAGGAGGGAGATGAAAAGCCTCTTTAGGCGGAAAAGTGTCTATGGTAGAAAAGGCAGAACCAGAATATCAAAAATTACAGGGATCAAAGTGTAGCCCGAAAGTCATACCAAAAGATAAAACGCAAAAGTTCTGGAACAGGGATCCGCACCTGTAAGGACCTAAATGGAAATCTGATTAAGGACGTTCAAAGTTTTCTGCAACTATGGAGGGATCACTTTTGTTCTCTACTTGTTCCCGAAGGCAGCATAAGAACCGAAAAAAACGCCAACCATCGACGACGAAGCAGATTGTCCACCACCGACCCAAAACGAGATCAGAACGAAAAGTATACGGCACAAAAACAATATAGCTGCGGGAGACTATGCACTACCGGCAGAGCTTTTTAAGGTGATAATGTACACGCACCAGCTCATAAACACGACTTGGTATGCATTCCCGATAATTTGAATGTGAGTGTTCAATGTCCTGTGCTGAAGAAAGGCCATCCAATTGTGTCTACCAACTATAGCGGGTTCAGCCTTTTACACATCTCATATAATATCATATCTAGTATGTTATTCCAAAGACTTAATCCCATTCACACTAGCCATATTTTACCAAGCGAGGCTTTAGACTAGGCGATAGTCGATCATGCGATCTATTTAGTATAATAATGGAACTGATCATGCGGAACACGAATGACACCATCTTTAAAAAAGTCACATGCTGCTCGCGTATGCCGATGATATAGATATTATCGGCCGTGGTCTACGATATGTTACTGCAGCCATTTCAAGTATTGCGAAGCAGTCGGCATAAGTGGATCTGGTGTTAATGAGGACAAACCTAAGCTATTTGTTTCAACGAACAAAGAGTCTACTCGTTTGGCACGCTGTGTGAAGGTTGACAACTATAACTTTGAAGTGACTATTCGAGTATTGACCTCAAATTATGTGCTGAGCAAGCAATTTAATGATAAAAACCTCTCTCGCCAAACGAAGATCCAACTGTACCCAACACTTGCTCTACAGGGCGGAATCCTGGGTAAAGACGCAGGTGGATCAATCTATTCTGGGAGGTTTTAAGAGAAATATACTTCGCAAAATAATTGAACCCATCATCGTTAACATCGTTAATATCGAATAAGATGATTTGTCTTGTTGTGCAGAAAAAACAATAAATAAATACAAATACAAATACAAATAGCTATCCGCCCTGCCAGCTGTCAACATAATCAACTTCACACAACTCTTGTAAAACAAATTCTATTAGCAATAATAGAATAGATCATGAACAGAACGATGAAAACACATTCATTATTTACACATAATGATCAACAATACAAAACAAAAGAATTTTTAAAAATTTTAATTTTTTATTTATAAAAATTCCGCTATTTTTTTTAAAAAAAATTGTTTGCCAAAGTTATAAAAATTTATATTTTATATTAAAAACTGTTCCTAATAAAATGCATATTCAAACAATACATTGCTTTTTCCTTGCTGAACTAATATGAAACAATATGGAAATACCACCTTTGTGGAAAATCCTTAAATATCCTTACCAGCAATGTAACAGCTGTTCTGAGTACATTAGTACAACCTAAAACATTTTCATTAACAATAATTTGCTTATACGCCAACGCATCCTTCTGGCATCTTAGTGTTATTTAATAGTCAAGATGTCGTCAACAAAACATCAACTCTACCCTTTTTTTGCTGTGGCTTCATTTAGTTTCCAAAACCAAAAGACGCCGGTGGGTAAAGTTCATATTTATTTGCACACACTCACACACACATTGAAAACCGTGGTTAAGAGTTTAAAATCCACAGAGTTGACGTGGTTGAAACACAAAAGTCAAATAAATCTAATCTAATGTCGCATGTGTAAAACTTTGCCATCAACGGTATATCTAAAATCCTCAACACTCTAATTTGCAACATATTAAAGTCTTTGCTACTACATGCGGATCAAATGTTTATATAAAATTTGTATATATGACCATGTGTGTGTGTGTGTGTTTGCGTGAAACACTAGTGCAAACATCCATACATACCCACAGTGTGTGTGTGTGTGTACGTGTGTGTTTATGCGAATGTAATGCTTTTTAATAAAATTCCTGTTTGCAGCAAATGGAAAAAATACTCTGTCATGTTGCATACTCCTCATGTGTCTACATTTGATATTTTGTAATTTCATCAACGTCTGGTTAAACGTGTGTGTATGTGTGCCGACATACACATACGTACACATGAGAGCACGTACTTTTATGGAAATATATGTGAATAGATATGTATGTGTGTATTAGTGGTAGCTTGTTATGTGTTTTTTATTACTAGCGTAATTTTTTATTTATTCTCTTTTTATTTTATTATTTCTACATTGTTTCAACACCGCGTTATGTTGGAAATTGTTGCTTTGACTCCTGAAAGGGAGAAAATACGTACCCTACTGTGTATGCAGTCGCAGCTTAAGTCTATGTTGAGGTAGTTGACATAGGCTAAGGATTACATAGTTATGTAAAGCGACATATATACAGTCTAGCTCTATTAGGCAGGTGATAATTTTTTTTTTAATTAGAGAGACTCACATACTACATCGGTAATACCAAGATTCATAATTGATACTATTAGTTGTTAGAGGAGTATACGTAACGCCGGATTGTAAATTTATTTACTATACTATCAAGAATAGTAATCTGAGATACACATTTCATAGACATTGAATGATACAAAATACCGCTGGAATATCAAAACAGCCTAATTACTGAGATTGTAATTTCACACTTTCACAATTGCCAATGGGGCCATTTGTAAGGGCATTGATCATTCAAGTCGTTGTTACTCCATAACTTTGTTGCATTTTATCTGCTCTTCCTTCGTATTACAAACAAATACTGCTCTTTCTAGCGAACAAACCATAGGTTCAAATGTTTACAGTCTATATATAAAGACTAGTACATCAATAAAGATCCACTTATACATATCTACATAGAAAAACATATGTCCATATATGAAAGATATAAATATATGTATATGCGTAGGTTTTTCTATTCACCAATAGCCAAACATTTCTATATTTGTGTGCGTATGTGTGTATGATGATTACAAGACTACATGATAGAAATTAGAGTGGGTCAATTTTTTATAATGAACATGCTATTATAGAAATCGTAATCTACGCTGAATTCTAAAGAAACCATGGATTTAAAATCAAAATCGAACCGCCAAAACTTTCGCATTTTATATTAAAGTTTGTAATCTTAAAAAGTTCTCTTTAAAAACTGGGGGCTTCATTTTCTTAGAATTCAAAGTAGATTACGATTTTCATAACCGATTGCTGATATTTTCTACTAAATACAATCAAACCCACTAATACTTATGAAAAAAAATTTAGACTGCAAAGTCATAAAAAAATAATCATTTAAATTATATGACAGCCATTACCAGAAAGCAGCTGTGATTCAGTGATGATGTTTTGGCACTTTCCAAATATGTGACGTTTATATTTTTTTTAAACGTTACAGAAAATTGATTTGTTTGTTTGCACCTTTTTAGAAGATTTTATGTGATTTTGTAAATAGCTAATACAATTTAGATTGGAAATGAAGACAATGGTATCCCACTTTTTTACAGATCCAAACGATATGAATATGGAACTTTTTGGGCGAGGCTATATCATATTTTGGTTAGTATAAGGTATTATAATGGACTAAAAAGCTATCCTAACTCCACACATTTAAATCTTAAACTAAACCTTAACCTTAACCTTAACCTTAACCTTAACCTTAGCCTTAACCTTAACCTTAACCTTAACCTTAACCTTAACCTTAACCTTAACCTTAACCTTAACCTTAACCTTAACCTTAACCTTAACCTTAACCTTAACCTTAACCTTAACCTTAACCTTAACCTTAACCTTAACCTTAACCTTAACCTTAACCTTAACCTTAACCTTAACCTTAACCTTAACCTTAACCTTAACCTTAACCTTAACCTTAACCTTAACCTTAACCTTAACCTTAACCTTAACCTTAACCTTAACCTTAACCTTAACCTTAACCTTAACCTTAACCTTAACCTTAACCTTAACCTTAACCTTAACCTTAACCTTAACCTTAACCTTAACCTTAACCTTAACCTTAACCTTAACCTTAACCTTAACCTTAACCTTAACCTTAACCTTAACCTTAACCTTAACCTTAACCTTAACCTTAACCTTAACCTTAACCTTAACCTTAACCTTAACCTTAACCTTAACCTTAACCTTAACCTTAACCTTAACCTTAACCTTAACCTTAACCTTAACCTTAACCTTAACCTTAACCTTAACCTTAACCTTAACCTTAACCTTAACCTTAACCTTAACCTTAACCTTAACCTTAACCTTAACCTTAACCTTAACCTTAACCTTAACCTTAACCTTAACCTTAACCTTAACCTTAACCTTAACCTTAACCTTAACCTTAACCTTAACCTTAACCTTAACCTTAACCTTAACCTTAACCTTAACCTTAACCTTAACCTTAACCTTAACCTTAACCTTAACCTTAACCTTAACCTTAACCTTAACCTTAACCTTAACCTTAACCTTAACCTTAACCTTAACCTTAACCTTAACCTTAACCTTAACCTTAACCTTAACCTTAACCTTAACCTTAACCTTAACCTTAACCTTAACCTTAACCTTAACCTTAACCTTAACCTTAACCTTAACCTTAACCTTAACCTTAACCTTAACCTTAACCTTAACCTTAACCTTAACCTTAACCTTAACCTTAACCTTAACCTTAACCTTAACCTTAACCTTAACCTTAACCTTAACCTTAACCTTAACCTTAACCTTAACCTTAACCTTAACCTTAACCTTAACCTTAACCTTAACCTTAACCTTAACCTTAACCTTAACCTTAACCTTAACCTTAACCTTAACCTTAACCTTAACCTTAACCTTAACCTTAACCTTAACCTTAACCTTAACCTTAACCTTAACCTTAACCTTAACCTTAACCTTAACCTTAACCTTAACCTTAACCTTAACCTTAACCTTAACCTTAACCTTAACCTTAACCTTAACCTTAACCTTAACCTTAACCTTAACCTTAACCTTAACCTTAACCTTAACCTTAACCTTAACCTTAACCTTAACCTTAACCTTAACCTTAACCTTAACCTTAACCTTAACCTTAACCTTAACCTTAACCTTAACCTTAACCTTAACCTTAACCTTAACCTTAACCTTAACCTTATTTATTTTACAAGGTGAAATCATCGAAAGACAGTGTTCGAGACTTTAACACGCTAAAACACCTCAAACTTCGTCCCAATCCTGAAGTATTTCTTCACCGGGATGGATAGGTTATCAAACCTCCTCTAAAGCCGTTTATGCTCTATTCAGTTCTAGCAGAACGCGCCTGATGTAATTTGCTATATTACCCCAACCTGCAGGTGAATCCAACATCAACTGTATAATGTTTTCGACAGCTACTTCAGTGCCCAACTGTCGTTGTAGGTGCTCCCTCTTGGGGCTGAATCTCGGGCGTACGGAGAAAACGTGTTCAGCACCTTCAATCACATTTTGACAATACGGACAAAAAGGTGAATCGACAACTCTGAAACGATGAAGATACTTTCTAAAAGCACCATGTCCGCTCAGGAATTGGGTTATATGTATGTATAATATTCAACATCCCCATGTTTCCTTTCCAACCAGCTATTTAGTTCGGGTATTCGCTTGTAAGTCCACATTACGTTTGTCGTACTAGACCATCTTCTTTACCAGGTGTCCATTGTTCTCGCTCTGACTTCCGCTTTCGTTGTGACATTTTCATGTATGCACGCGCATTCTTTTGCTAACAGGTCCACTGGTATCATTCCCGTCATGACGAACACAGCTTCATAGGATACGATTCTATAAGCACAGCATACTCTCAGTACTGTCAGTCTGTATACTGAGTTTGGCTTACCGCAGTATGACTTGAATTTCATGCAGTTAACCCCAAAAGGTGAGGCATATGATATGATGATTTTAACTACCTCCGCTAGAATCTTCCTTTTATGCTATTAAGGACCTCTCTTATTTGGCATCAATCTGCAGAGAGATGTAGCCTTTGCAATGACGTAGTTTATATGGCTGCTAAATGATAAATTACTGTCTATAATCATGCTCAAATACTTAAATGAATCCTTTGAAATGGTTTCGCAGTCTCCAACATTTATATTTATACATTCTCTAACTCGTCGGCTGGATATGACGACCACATCCGTCTTGTGGTCTGCAAGTGAAAGGCTTATTGAAGCGAGCCATGATTTTACCACACATACTGGCAATTGTCACTGTTTTGGCTTCATTCCCTGCAGAAGAAGGTAGAGGCATTGACGCCTAATGAATGGTGCTATACTGGAATAAAGGCCAGTAGTCGCAACAGATACGATTTATAGACGGGTGGCAAGTACTGGTAGAGTAGTCGCAAATGCTGAACTAGTTTTTTGAACTTGCCCTGTAGAAGCATTGACGCCTAACGAGTGGTGATATACTGGGATAAAAGCCAGTAGTCGCAACGGATACGCTTTATAGACGTGTGGGAAGTACTGATAGTGTAGTCGCAAATGCTGAAATAGCGAGTAGTGGTTTTCGTATGACATGCCAATGTTAAAATCGTCACTTGAAAGCATTAACGGGGAAATGGAGAGCGACTAGTCGGTATCGCTTTGGGACTAGTGGAAGAGTACTTCTGCAGCACTACTTTCTTCTGAAGGGTTGAGATCTGAAGCTACAACTATCAACGCAATAACGTCTGCAAATCTAATAGTCATAACTCCAACTGGTAAATTAAATTACAGGATTCCATTATACATAACATTCCACAAGAGGGGGCCAAGTACCGACCTTTGTGGAACGCCTCCGGTAACCACATATTTCCTGAGGCCATCGTTCATTTTATACAGACCCACTCGATTTCTGATATAGTCCTGTATGATCGACATCAGCTGTTGGGGAGTACTTAGATTCTGCAATGCCTGTATAGTTTCCTGAATTTTTCGATGGTAGGCTAAAATGCGGTCTCCATGCCTATTTTAGCATTTAAATCGGCTAGTACAATTTTGATGTTATGGCTCGGGCTACTGTCATACACATTTTCTAGGGTCTCATCTTTGTCCTCATCTTTTTATTCTTCTTTCGGAGCGTGGTCACATATAAGTGTTATTTGGAAAATCTTTGTTTTGACTCTTACGGTGAACCTTGAGACTAGGTGTCGCAGTCTCTTGCCAACCACAAATCCACATCCAAAATCGTGCTTGTCCGCATGGCCACTATAGTAGTTGTCGCACGTCTTAATGCGCGAGCACCCGTGTTCCGTCAACCGGTAAGTAAGTAAGGTTATGTTTGTCGTGTATTCTTCGAGCAATTGGATAGAAGCACCTATACAATGTTCTAACATTCCAGGTGCATATCCTCAAATCATGGTCCCTAATTCGTTTGCGGTGGTCGTTAGAATTTTGGGGGGTCCATTTTATTATTTTCGTACTACTTTTCATTGCAGTAGTTTAAACGTCGGTGGCGGGTTCCGAGCCCAATGCATCTCGTCGCTGTGTTTTTTTCCAGGCAGGATATTATTACAGCCGCCCATTCTGGGTCAGGTTTCGCCCATCACATTAAGTCGTGCTCTGACGGGTGTCAAAGGCACGTTTCCAGGCATCACCGCGTGGAGGTACTCCGTCTGCAGTAGTACCACGAATACGGAGCTCTGTGAGTAGATTGGAAGTGAAATTGGCAAGGATCACTCTGGGTTTGCCAAGTTAAACCGATCAGAAACTTTACCTTGCATCACACTCCCAATCATATACCATTCGAGTACCATCACGCTAATCGAGCCACTCTAAAGCGCATGTAAAACTGTATACATTTTAAATAAATATTTCACATGTATATTTTAGAAAAAAAAACCTAATGAAAAAAAAAAACGTCAACATCTCTGCTGCCTGTTGATTGTTATTTTCTCCGACATATTGTTTTCCACCATTCACATTTACATACACTGTAAAATACACTGTTAACACTCACTCAGGCGTATATATATTTATTTGTATTAGTGTGAGAGAACGTCCCCTATGATGTTACTAGATGCGAGATTATTTCGACTGGATGCACAAAGGCGAGTGTGTGCGTGTGTGTGTGTTGGTTATGGTTCATAATAAAACAGCATATAAATTGAAAAATTATATACAAAACAATTTTCGATTATATTTCATTTATTATAAATTTATAATACAACAAAAGAAAAAAAAACAAGTACAAGAACTTCGAGTGATGTCTAACTGCATGAAAAATATACAAAATATGAGTACATGCACATGGCTAAAGTTACATGTAAGCAAACAACGGTTAACTAGTATTACACAATATTTCCAAATGGTTCGTATTTTAAACTATATAAAGGACAATGAAATGAAAGCTGAGTTTTTTGTAAAATAAAGTAAAAGTCGGAATATGTTGTATGTAGGAAAGAAATGCTGCCATTAAAGGGAAACACATGGGATTATGGAAGTGTCCCTCTAATATCGTGGTTGTCAAATTTATGAATATGTGAAATTCCAGAAAATTGTTAATGGTTATGATGTTACAGCAATGTTGCTTTAATTCACCAATTGTTCCTTAATTTTGTTACAACTTAAATGTTAATTTCATGTTTTATTTCCATTCCATTGCAATCGTTTTACACAGCCTTCCAATCAATATTAATAATATTTATGTTATTTTTTAAATCTTAATACCAACTGTACACACTCATATCTCTTTGACATCTTTTTTTTTGCCTGGGGCATTTAATTGACTCATCTAGGATATCATCCCACACAGTTTGTGAACAAATGTAATTAAGATGTTGTTGGTCGGTTTGGTTGGTGGTTGCGGCAATCCTTGTCCTCTCACGCTGATGCTGCCGCCTTCATTTATTAATGAATCTGTAATCAATTGACTGTCATTTTGACTGATTACACTTGGGCAAAAGTTTGATTGTAATGTCTGAACGCAAATGGATGAATACATTTAATTGAATAATATATTGTCCTGAACACAAATTTCACTTAATTATGAGAGCGCGTGAACACGTACGCATACATTTAATAAAGTAAATACCAGCGGTCTTGTTTTTTTTTGTTTTTTCTTGTGCCGAAACTGAATTTAATCTCGTGCATGTTAAGCATGCAGACAGATTCAAAAGATGAACTGAAATTAATAATGCTTTGGAGAGATTGATTAAACGAGCGTAAAGTCTTTAAAAGCTTAAGTTTAAAGGAACAAATTTAGGGAATATTTAAATAAAAAAAATCAGTAATTACAAAACATCTCAATTAATTTTTAAGCAGGAATTTAAGTTCAAGAAACTCAACTACGTTCATAGCTATGATATTTATACAGTACAACACATGATTTTGGGACTGAATTCTAAGAACTGCACGAAAAAGTAGCCCCAAAAAAAAGAAATGCTGCTTTATTCGTTTTGTTAAGTTACATGCCATAATAATTTAATACCGATTTGAAGTTAGTAAGTATAGTATATGGTAATTTGTCACG
Organism: Muscina levida; assembly: GCA_964034835.1. Classification (NCBI taxonomy): domain Eukaryota; kingdom Metazoa; phylum Arthropoda; class Insecta; order Diptera; family Muscidae; genus Muscina; species Muscina levida. The sequence continues at coordinate 106,819,824 of OZ035884.1, read as the reverse complement.
TTTTAGGCTCTTTTGTTATATTGTTATATGTTGGCGTATGATTATCATACGTATTATTCCACATAAATCATACGCCACGGAGTACAACAGTTTTATTGTAACTGCTACAAAATAAACCCAGTTCAAAATCAATTGATGAATGGAAAAGTGAAACTGTTGCTTATATAGGGAAACGTTATAGGCACAGATTAAAGGAATTGTAATTCGTATTTTTTGTTTAAATTTGTTTCAGCTAAATCGGACTAGTGGTTTTCGAGTTATGTCAAACAAAAAGGCCTAAAACGTGACAAATTCCCCTATACGATACTTACTTACTTCAAATAGATATTAAATTATTATGACATGTAACTGGACAAAACGAATGATGCAGAACTTCTTCTTGTTGGGGCTACTTTTACGTGCAGTTCTCAGCATTGAGTCCCAACATCATGTGTTGTACTGTGTTATAAAATATCTAAATTAATTTTTTGGCTGTCGTTTAAGTTCATAGCTATGATGTTTATGTTAAGATTTATTTCACGAGCAGAACTGTTGGAAAAAGCTTAAAGCACTCCCCGGCACTAAAAACGACACCGCCTTATCTCAAGGACTACCATCTCCCTTAAACCCGATATTATCAGAGCCATCATGTGAAGTAACGCATGTGAGGTAATCAAACATTATATTTTGCCTTTAACGTAAATTAATCTTAATGAAATGATTAAAGGAAGTCTTTCGTAATATCTTTTCTCTCACTCAACCAAAAGGAAACCGAAGATTCCACAAAGGAAAATACAGATATTTAAACGGATAGACAGGAAATGATGCACCGGAAAGACATGAATACTTGAACGTACACAAACACACACACCCACGCACATTTGCCCCTGAATAATTACCAACAACCCTGCCAGCCGCATAAACGTGCAGCACATTAATGTCAAGTATTTGTTGTGTGTGCTGGATATTCGTTGAAAGCGGTTTATATTTTTTTTTCTACCAATATAAGTAAATTAAAGGGAGTTTATGTTACAATTTGTGTTGTACTCTACTCCTTGGGGCAAGGGAGTAATTTTCATAATTTAAAGCCCTATTTTATTATAAAGCACGGGCGCCGTGCCTTATTATATTTGCGACATTGAGTTTAAAGTAATGGCAAGTTAACTTGTTTTCCGCTGCTTTTTTTTTGAGGTATTAATAACAATACTTTTTATTTGTGCCATGCATCACAATGTTTTGCCGTAGTTAGGGCTAGGGCTCTCACTGCCTCCGTCGCATTCGTTCTCTCTCTCTCTCTCCTTCTCACTTCTGACCATGCCATTGCCTTGTACTGGCTCGTGTTTTGTTCTTTTGTGTAAACGGAAATTATTTTGTTTCCTGTTGGTTGTTCACCACCATTCTAGTACATCGTTGTTGTTTCCTTTTGTGTACGCCTGAAAGTTGTACACAATTCATTCAGTTCTTGTGTTCTGGTGGTACATAAGTTGGGCCTTGCGTCACTGTTGTACGTATATCATTTCCTTCACGGTTGTGAGCAACAAAAGTCACGTACAACTGGTAAACAGTGCGTAACAACCTCTAATATTATGCGTGTTCTATAACATAATAAATGTTACTTTTGCTTTGATGATGCACAAGAAGGACCCCCCAAACAGCCACCAGGACAATGGCAACAAATTAACAGAAACATTACATCAGTTTTGTCTTATTTGTAGGAGAGAGAGAGGGAGTAAGTGTGTATTTGGCTCGGAGGGTGAGCGTGGGTGTGACTGTCGCAATTTTATGCGGTACATAGTAAACCGAGCAGGAAAACTGTGGGTGCAAATGTGTAAGTTGGTAATATAAAACCAATTGTATATTGTGACGAATTTGCACTCAAGGATTTGTTGGCAGTTAAAAATAATACCTTATATAATACTATTGTATAATATAGTGCACTATACTACTATATACGATACTACTATTGTATACTAAATACTAAATACTAAATACTAAATACTAAATACTAAATACTAACTACTAACTACTAAATACTAAATACTAAATACTAAATACTAAATACTAAATACTACATACTAAATACTAAATACTAAATACTAAATACTAAATACTAAATACTAAATACTAAATACTAAATACTAAATACTAAATACTAAATACTAAATACTAAATACTAAATACTAAATACTAAATACTAAATACTAAATACTAAATACTAAATACTAAATACTAAATACTAAATACTAAATACTAAATACTAAATACTAAATACTAAATACTAAATACTAAATACTAAATACTAAATACTAAATACTAAATACTAAATACTAAATACTAAATACTAAATACTAAATACTAAATACTAAATACTAAATACTAAATACTAAATACTAAATACTAAATACTAAATACTAAATACTAAATACTAAATACTAAATACTAAATACTAAATACTAAATACTAAATACTAAATACTAAATACTAAATACTAAATACTAAATACTAAATACTAAATACTAAATACTAAATACTAAATACCAAATACTAAATACTAAATACTAAATACTAAATACTAAATACTAAATACTAAATACTAAATACCAAATACTAAATACTAAATACTAAATACTAAATACTAAATACTAAATACTAAATACTAAATACTAAATACCAAATACTAAATACTAAATACTAAATACTAAATACTAAATACTAAATACTAAATACTAAATACTAAATACTAAATACTAAATACTAAATACTAAATACTAAATACTAAATACTAAATACTAAATACTAAATACTAAATACTAAATACTAAATACTAAATACTAAATACTAAATACTAAATACTAAATACTAAATACTAAATACTAAATACTAAATACTAAATACTAAATACTAAATACTAAATACTAAATACTAAATACTAAATACTAAATACTAAATACTAAATACTAAATACTAAATACTAAATACTAAATACTAAATACTAAATACTAAATACTAAATACTAAATACTAAATACTAAATACTAAATACTAAATACTAAATACTAAATACTAAATACTAAATACTAAATACTAAATACTAAATACTAAATACTAAATACTAAATACTAAATACTAAATACTAAATACTAAATACTAAATACTAAATACTAAATACTAAATACTAAATACTAAATACTAAATACTAAATACTAAATACTAAATACTAAATACTAAATACTAAATACTAAATACTAAATACTAAATACTAAATACTAAATACTAAATACTAAATACTAAATACTAAATACTAAATACTAAATACTAAATACTAAATACTAAATACTAAATACTAAATACTAAATACTAAATACTAAATACTAAATACTAAATACTAAATACTAAATACTAAATACTAAATACTAAATACTAAATACTAAATACTAAATACTAAATACTAAATACTAAATACTAAATACTAAATACTAAATACTAAATACTAAATACTAAATACTAAATACTAAATACTAAATACTAAATACTAAATACTAAATACTAAATACTAAATACTAAATACTAAATACTAAATACTAAATACTAAATACTAAATACTAAATACTAAATACTAAATACTAAATACTAAATACTAAATACTAAATACTAAACACTGTTAGTAACTTCTAAACCAATCAATATATCGCAATAAGAGTTTTAGGGTCGATGGAAGCCCATAACATAAAGCATTAAAAAAAATTCGAAAAATTGCACTTAACTGATTTGGTCGGAGCAGAGATGATATACTTCAAAGACACACAATAATAGCTTCAATTGTCGCCACGAAAAAGAATAATAATCACCAAGGTAATCTCATAGGAAGTTGTACCTTAGAGTGTCCCTACGTGAATTGTTCCATGTAATTCACATTACATCGAAAGCTACAGCTACTTATATGGTTGAGCATTCGGTTGCTACCGCAACGAAGTTTATTGCTATGTAGTTTTGTACCCGTCTCCACTTTCCTTTCTAATCATAGATTATCTAACTTTTGTTTCGATCATTTTAATCGGACTTCTGTCTGTACGGTTCAACTTTTGTTGCTAGAACTCAACTAATGGTTGAATTCGACTTCGGTCGATTGTATCGGACTTCAATCTGTTGAATCCAAATTTTGTTGATTGAACATAGCTATTGGTTTAACCCAACTATGGTCGGTTAAATCGGACTTCGGTCTGTTGAATCCAACTTATGTTGGATGAACATAACACATTGGTTTATTGGACTTTGGTCTGTCGAATCCAACTTCGCTTAGTTCAACCTAACTATTTGTTTAACCCGACTGCGATCGATGGAATCGGACTTCGGTCTGGGGAATCCGAATTTGATTGATCGAACCTTACTATTGGTTGAGTTCGACTTCGATCGATTGACTCGGACTTGGGTCATTGGAATACGAATTTAATTATTTAAACTAACTAACCTATCTTACCTAACTTACCTAACTAACCTAACTAACCTAACATACCTAACTAACCTAACTAACCTAACTAACCTAACTAACCCAACTAACCTAACTAACCTAACTAACCTAACTAACCTAACTAACCTAACTAACCTAACTAACCTAACTAACCTAACTAACCTAACTAACTAACTAACCTAACTAACCTAACTAACCTAACTAACCTTACTAACCTAACTAACCTAACTAACCTAACTAACCTTACTAACCTAACTAACCTAACTAACCTAACTAACCTAACTAACCTAACTAACCTAACTAACCTAACTAACCTAACTAACCTAACTAACCTAACTAACCTTACTAACCTAACTAACCTAACTAACCTAACTAACCTAACTAACCTAACTAACCTAACTAACCTAACTAACCTAACTAGCCTAACTAACCTAACTAACCTAACTAACCTAACTAACCTAACTAACCTAACTAACCTAACTAACCTAACTAACCTAACTAACCTAACTAATCTAACTAACATAACTAACCTAACTTACTTAAGTAACCAAACTAACCTAACTAACCTAACTAATTAACATAACTAACATAACTAACCTAACTAACCTAACTAACCTAACTAACCTAACTAACCTAACTAACCTAACTAACCTAACTAATTAACATAACTAACCTAACTATTGGTTTAACTCGACTGCGGTCCATTGAATTGGACTATGGTCTACTAAATCTATCTTCTTTTGGTAGAAAATATCAATGGGGTTTAACCTAACTAACCTAACTAACCTAACTAACCTAACTAACCTAACTAACCTAACTAACCTAACTAACCTAACTAACCTAACTAACCTAACTAACCTAACTAACCTAACTAACCTAACTAACCTAACTAACCTAACTAACCTAACTAACCTAACTAACCTAACTAACCTAGATAATCTAACTAATCTAACTAACCAACCTAACCTAACTAACCTAACTTACCTAAGTAACCTTACTAACCTAACTAACCTAACTAACCTAACTAACCTAACTAACCTAACTAACCTAACTAACCTAGCTAACCTAACTAACCTAACTAACCTAACTAACCTAACTAACCTAACTAACCTAACTAACCTAACTAACCTAACTAACCTAACTAACCTAACTAACCTAACTAACCTAACTAACCTAACTAACCTAACTAACCTAACTAACCTAACTAACCTAACTAACCTAACTAACCTAACTAACCTAACTAACCTAACTAACCTAACTAACCTAACTAACCTAACTAACCTAACTACCCTAACTAACCTAACTAACCTAACTAACCTAACTAAACTAACTAACCTAACTAACCTAACTAACTTAACTAACCTAACTAACCTTACTTACCTAACTAACATAACTAACCTAACTTACCTATGACACACATATATTCTCTTCGTTCCAATAGCATTATTATAGATATTAGAGTCATAGTGTTTTGATAGTAACACTTCATCGGAAACAATTATAAATTAGGTCGAAAAATTATAATCAATTCTATTCTTCAGATGTTAAGCTGAGTTTTCGACAAAACCTAAATCATCGATACAACTGCGAGTTGCAGCAGTCGAGTTTCTGAAGAACTCGAGTTACCAATACGATTCTGAGTTGCACGTACGATGCTAAATTGGCGACAACCCTGAGTCATCAATATATAATCGAGTAGCTTGTGTAAACCTGAAGTAAGTTAATAAGAACCACCGAAAATTCCGAATCTTCGATACATTCCCGTAGTTGTAGTTACTTATGTTGACCTTAACTGCCGACAGACCCGAATCACCAAAACAACCTCGTATTTCTGATATTAATCTGAATTGCCGTTAATACATTTCCGAATTGTTGATATTAACCCAAATAGCTGACAAACCTGAATCATCAATAGAGTGCCGTATTACTGATACGATAACCCTGAGTATTCATATATTCCGATTCGCTAATGTTCGATACATTCCCAATATACTCATGTGACCTTGATTTTCAGACAAACCCAAAACGAACCCGTATTGCTAAATTGGATGTGCATCTCCGACAACCCTGAATCATTAATATTGCTGCCGACATGCAGATACATACCCAAATCAACAATACGCTTTGAATTGCTGGTATGAACCTGAATCACCGAAAGTACCGTAGTCTTCACGTTCCTGAGTAACGAAACGATACTGAGAAAGAATATAAAGTTACCGATCAACTCCAAGCGGCCTGGTCATAAAATTTCCGGATATCGTAAATCAAGTCCCGAAACCTCTCATCATGGTCACAAATTACAGCAATACTCTCCGGGCGCATGCTAAAGTTATCGATCATATAAAAAACGGCAAGAGTACAACTGCAGAACAGACAACATTGCTATCGCTGAATACCAATGCTAAATTGTTTCCATGTCTATTGTTTTTATATCTAAATACTTTATCCAGTAGATTATAATTTTGAATTACAGTACTTTTAGTATTGTCCTTATCAGGAAAAATCTACTGACTTATTATACTGTAAGATTGTGTGGGTCCTTATGGTGATCCTGGAGGTGACTGGGGTAACCTCAGCAAACGAGAAAACAACGTTACTCGTAATACAATGCATTCCCTCTAAATAATGCCAAATATGTGATTATTTACGAACATCCTCAACTTAGCTATTTAGAATGATATTGTCCGTGTGTTAATTTGTCATGTGACATATTCAAAAACATCTTATAACATCACCAAATACATTACACTTTAAATTTCTGACCTCCTTAGCATTTAGTTAAATACTTAAATATCGACATCCGTAAACACTTGTTTATGCACTTACAATTATCCCCTTACATTTGTTCACCATATAAGGATCCTTTAGTTCCTATTTTTATCGTTTTGTTGTCCCCTTTTTGTTTTCTGCCATTAGGTATTGTCCTGATATGTTTATTGAAAACACTTAGTCCCTCGTCAAAGTGAATGCCTGCAGATGGTGCTGCAGCAAATACCAAAATAATTTCGTAAATAATATTTTTATTATTTTTATATACCCCTTACTGTAATGGCTAGTACTACCGTCAAACTGGCAGGGAAATAGAATAACAAAAACAAATCTCGTATTTTATATATCCCCACAAAAATGTTTAACTGTTTACGTTTTTTTTCGTCCCCTCTCTCTCTCATTTAGGACTTCATGTTACACATCATCCAGCATACACTTGCCACCGGGAATGTACGGGAAATGGAAAATGTTCAAAGCGATAGCAGAGAAAGAAAAAAAACAACAAAAAGAAAATATTATGCAAATCATGTACGTTTAATAAAACGTTTTCGGAATATTTAATAAACTGCAAATTAGAAATGTAAACTAACAATTTCAAGATCTCTGTGGTAATGTGGTAACAATATTATGTTACCAAAAGCGCAAATACTTTATAACAGCAACAAGGGAGGAGGCTACCGGAACCCTCAACATCGGTAGTCACCACTTGAAATCTGTTCAGCATAAGCCTTATTAAAGCTGATGTGTAGGTGGTCGTTGGTTTTATGCAGATTGGGCAGTGGCAAACCTTAGTTAAGGCACGGAAATGTTTTGAAAATAACTTTAACATCATTATAGTTAATAATGGTTTTTTATTTTAGTATTTTTTTTAAATGTTGTTTAAGGGGAGAGTCAATTGTGGCATAAGTAGCGTTTCCTTTCTATTTATGCACTTGTCCATTTTGTGGGCGTTGTTAAACACATATACTTCAGAGTTTTTATGGTAGAGCTTTGTCCTTTTCGTATTAAGACTTGATAGATAGATGATACGATCGATGGAAGTAGGTTAAGCACTGGCCGTACAATGGCTATGAATTTGCATAAAGAAGGACATGAATTCTAATAAGGACAGGTAAAAGTGAATAGACTTTGGAAAACTCGTGCTGTGGCCTTTTTTCTAGAAGACCGAAAAGTCACAATCCGAATCAAAGCAATATAAAGTTCCTAAAAGTAACTTAAGATTATTTTTCTGGTCACAGTATTTTTATAAATGTGAAAGATACTAATGTTGAAATAACAATATCAATATCAACCGACAATCTTGTTAGTCAAGAAATCTTTTTAGTACTAACCTCGGATAACAGCTCTTTCACCTGATTCAATAATTGAAGCTTGGTCGCCCCCTCTTGGCCGCCCAACGAGTTTATTGCCGAAGATTTATCGAGCCGGAACATTTTCGTTCCTTCGTACAACGTGTCTAAGCCAGCTCATTAGGTCTATTTGAAACCGCTTGACTACGTCGATGTTGTTGTACAGCTCATATAGGTCATTATTCATTCTATGACGGGTGAGTACCGTTAACGATGATGGGTCCAAATATTCCAGAATAGATTAATCTACCAGAGTCATAACGCAGTGTTCTGCGCTGTAAAGCAAGACAGGTAGGATCAGTGTCAGGCAGAGTTGGATCTTTGTTCGTCGAAAGAGGGCTTTATCATTAAAACTCGCGCTCAGCGGTTTGCGATCATACTTGTCCCTTGATTTTCATTTTTATTATTATTTTAGTTTATGGCGGAGCCTAGATAGACGAAATCATCTACCTCTTCAAAGTTATATTTGCCAATGTTCACGTAGCGTCCCAAACGAGTCAACTCATGGTTTGTTGAAACAAATAACTTGGTTTTGTCCTCATTAACCACTAGACCCACCTCTACCGACTGCTTCTCAATACTCCAAAAGGCCGCAGTAACATCCCGCAGTCCTAGGCCAAAGATATCTATATCATCGCCATATGCAAGCAACATGAGGCTTTTGTGAAAGATGGTGCCAGTCGTGTTTACTGCTGCCTTCCGCATGATCATCTTCATTATAAGTTGATCGCATGACAGACTATCAACTTGTCTGAAGCTTCGCTTGGTAGAAATGGCTCTACTAGATTTGTGCCTATGAAGACTTCGTGTCAGTCAGTGTCATCCCGAAAAGTCGTATCAGCATCACGGGGATACCAAACTCAGCCATGGCATCTAAAAATTTCTATCGTATCGGACTGTCGAATGCAGCCTTGTAGTCCATTAACAGATGCTATGTGTCGATCTGCATTTCTTAGGTCTTCTCCAGCACTTCTCGTAGTGTAATTGTAATTCTGTCGTGGATTAAGCAGGTCTAAAGCCACACTGATAAGGTCCAATTAGGTTCGCTAAAATGGGCTTTAGTCTTTCACATAGCACACTAGACAGGACCTTGTATGCGATGGGTAAAAGGCTGATCCCGTGATATTTGGTACACACACGAAAATCTTCTTTCTTAAGCACACGGCATAGAACATTCAGAATCCAATCATCGGACATGTATGCCTTGAGCCAAATTGTGTTTATGAGCTGGTGCATGAGCATTATCAGCTCATCGCCGCTAGCTGTAAAAAGCTCTGACGGCAGTCCATCAGGCTCGGTCGTTTGTTCCCTACAGGAATTTTGGTTGCCTAAGAAAATATACACCTGGTAAAGAAACATTTAACTGAAGTCATGCTTAACTACGAACCCGAAATTAGAACCTAAAACCTGATCCTTACATCCGAACCTGCTAGCCTAAGCCGAGCTTATTCCGCCATTCCGAGCCTAAGATACTCATGTAATACTCTCAGGTACTTTAGTCGTCTGTTTCCCGACAGGGACTTTAATCCGCTGTACTCCACTGGAATATTGGTCGTCTGTACCCTACCGGGACTTTACCCTACAGTAACTGCTGTAGTCTGTTCATCACATGGTCATCTGGACACAATAAGGACTTAGGTCCTATCTTCCCTTCAGGGGCTTTGGTCCTATGTACCTCAGAGAGACTTTGGTCGCCTCAGAAAAAATACTTGGTAAATAAACTTTAAACGCAAGCCGAGCTTAAGCTACGAACCCGAATTTAGTCACTAAAACCCGATCCTAACATCCGAACCTACTATCCTAAGCCGAGCTTATTCCGTGGTTTTGACCCTGACAGACTCATGTAATACTCTCAGGTACTTTTGTCTTCTGTTCCCCACAGGGCCTTTAATCCGCTGTACTCCAATGGAATATTGGTCGTCTGTATCCCGTCTGTACCTGGTAAAGGAACTTTTAACCCAAGCCGAGCTTAAGTTACTAACCCGAAATAAGAACCTAAAACCCTTTCGTAACAAACGAGCCTTCTAGCCGAATCGGAGCTAATTACACGATTCCAAGCGTGAGAGACTCATGTCATACTGTCAGGTACTTCACTCGTGTGTTCCTCTAGAGGCGACACACTGTACTCCACAACAACATCGGTCGTATGTACCTCACAGGGACTTTGTCGCTTAAGAAAAAATATATCTGATTAAAAGAACTTTTAACCGATGCCGCGCCTAACCTACGGAATAAAAATAAAAACCTAAAACCTGATCCTTACATCCGAACCTGTTAGCCTAAGCCGATGTAATTCCACGTTTTCGATCCTGAGAGACTCATGTAATACTCCCAGGCACTTCGGTCGTTTGTACACTTACAGGGACTTTGGTCCGATGTACCCCACAGGAACATCGATCGTCTGTACCCCACAGGGACTTTACCTTACAGTAACTTCTGTAGTCTGTCCACCACGTGGGCTTCGGGCTCCTGTTCCCCACAGGGAATTGGTCGTCTGTACAAAGGGACTTTGGTCGCCTAAGAAAAAAAATACCAGGTAAAGGAACTTTTAACCCAAGCTTAAGCTACGAACCCAAAATTGGAACCTAAAACCCGTTCATAACATCCGAAACTACCAGCCTAAGCCGATGTAATTCCACGTTTTCGATCCTGAGTGACTCATGTAATACTCTCAGGCACTTCGGTCGTTTGTACCTTTACAGGGACTTTGGTCCGCTGTACTCCACAGGAACATCGGTCGTATGTACCCCACAGGGACTTTACCCTATAGTAACTGCTGTAGTCTGTTCACCACGTGGACTTCGGTCTTCTGTTCCCCACAGGGACTTGATCGTCTGTACAAAGGGACTTTGGTCGCCTAAGAAAAATTATACCAGGTTAGAACATGAAACCCGATCCGAACATCCAAACCTGATAGCCGATGTAGAGCTAATTCCCTGATTCCGAGCCTGCTGCACGAAGTCAATGCCCGAGTTGGTACTGCGAATTTTGCAACGAACCCTCAACCCGGGTTATTAAAGGTTACAAAGTGGCTAAACATGTCGATTGTCCGAAGGATAATTGCATATTGATAAACTTTTGTCGGGAGGTCCTTATGACGATAATGTCCTGAAGAGGCCAGCAGTGCTAGGAATTACAGAATTTAGAAGAAGCACCGCGCATTTGACGCTGGCTAAGTATTTACCTTACCTGGACCCATTTTGTTTACGGCTACCTGTTTCGCCATCAGACCGGGGAAAGTATGTTATTCCTTGAGAAGCGGACTGAAAGGTGTCTAATGCGAATTCCTGCAGCTTAGCCTTTCAGTTTGAAGTGCAGCTGGTCTGATATTGTATTCTTATATGCCGAGCGAACTGAAACCCCGAAAGGACGAAAACACACTAAAGGACATTGAAAAAGACTTTGTTTTGCTCCCCTGAGGAAATGCAAGGAAACCATAAACAGAGATAACCTAGAAAAACGTTTAGCTCCACTGTATTCAGGGTTATAGAGTCGGCGTTCCCACCTGTTACAAAAAGCAAAATGTTAGATTCTAGCGCAGTGTTACCACATATAACACAGTACAAAATTTTTCAGCTCATTGATTTGGGACTCAATTCTGAGAACTGCACGTGAAAGTAACCCCAAAAAAGAAGAAATTCTGCATCATTCATTTTGTCAAGTTACATGCCATAATAATTTAAAATCGATTTGAAGTTAGTGCCGATAAATTTTATCTGAAAACTTTGAATAATTCACCCCACTATCACCAATGGTCCTTTCCATACTAAAAGTATGTCTGGTAAATTCTTACAATGAATATATTAAAAATAACCTCTGCCCGGGTCATTTCATACCACCTGTCACACAATCAATCTAACAGCACTCTGTACCTCAGCAATTATTGCCAAAGAAGTCAATTTTATCCACCTCATTATTAATTCCAAAGACAGTCCTTGTCTGTGCTTATGGCTATCACTCATGTCATTGAAGTAGATGTCGTTTTTTATGTTAACGTCAATGTGTCGCCCTAAACAAATTTAGTAAACTGTTGGAATTTTTTAAATGTCTGCAAGATGACACGTTTTTGCTTTTGGCCGACATTCCGTCTACGAGCTCAAGTTTTTTTTTATCAAAAATGGATTGAATGTTTGTGTTGCATTAAAGTACTTTAACTTGGCTGAACTTGTTGTAATCATTGTTGTAGACAAAAAATGTGTACTCGTGAAAATATAATTAATCATTGTTTACACAGGATTATATGTCAAGAGGACATATTGCTAAAAGTTGTACAAAAGTTAAGAAATATTAAATAATTTTACAACTTTTTTATTAAATGTGCTAATAAAAGAATTATTGAAAGTTTGAAAAATGTTATGTTTTCCTGATACATTGATGTTAACAAAAGAGTATCAGAACACACTGCTATCGAGCGGTGGATCATAAGGTTTGAAACCTAACAAAACTGTCTGTCTCTCTATCATTTTTGGGTAAAAAAAATATTTATTTTTACACATCAATCATTAAAACTGACTTTTGTACTAAAATGCAATACTTTTTTTTACTGTTATTATTTTTTTATAAGCATATTTCCAGAAGTCCTTGAAATATTTTGGCACCCTTATTTTTTGTTTTGATTTCAATTCTTTATAGTAAATTTACGAAATATGACTTTGTTCGTCCCCTTTAATTATTCTTTCTTTCTATGTGCAACTGTTTCCAAACCCTCTGCGCTGGTCATAACTCAAAATATCCCTTAAGCAAATGAAGCATATCCTTGTGGCATCTGACGCTTGTTTGCAGATGAATAACAATCACAGCGCGCGTTATTTTACCAATGTCAATGCGTATCGCCCCACGAATAATAATTCACCCCCTATAGGATTAAGTGCTCATGTACAAGGCCGACACAAAAAAAAACGCAAAGTAAACTTTACTCTTAATATTATTTGTCACCACACCTCAGCCCCTTAGGCTAGCCCCCCACCCCTCAAGAATGGTGCGTAGTTTATAATTCAAAAAGGCGGATTTGTTTTTTGTTTGTTGCGTTCTGCATAAAATACAATGAAAGTCCTTTTGTGGCGGTGCTTTTCTTTTTGTGTTCTTTTGGAAATTTTGTCAAAGCGTTGACGAAGTTGTAAAAATACATTGGTGTTTATGGTTACCGTGCTTGCATCAACAAACTAATACACAGAGGGAAGCCAATTTATGATCCTTAAAAGAAGCAACAGAAAGACACATAAGAACATAGCTTAATTGAATAGAATAGGAACATAAAAGTTATGTATAGCGTCGTCATTTGAAATGAAAATGAAATGAATGGTGTGTTTTTTAAAGATTTCCTTTAAGACGAGGCAACGCAAGACTGAAAGTTTTCTTAAAAGCTTAATATACCAATAACTTTAGAATTTTTTTCAGTTGGGCTGATATTTTTCAGGCCATAAAATATTTTAAATGGTCCAGAAAATCTATAAATATCAGCCATTCATATGAGGACATGATAGACTGAGAAATTTTGTATCATACGTATGAGTATTGTAGATTTTGACATAGATCATACGTAATCATAGTACAGAAGGCCAAATCAGGTATGACAACACTGACATACGTTTTTCATACACTCGACAGGACATTTTATGCGATGGGCGGTAGTTGGATCCCACAATTGGATTATCTTTTTTAGCACAGGACATATTACGCCTAAATTCCAATCATTGTTAAGTCAAAACGGTCTAGAAGTTGGTACATACTTATGATTAAGTTATCGCCACCGGGTATGAAAAGGTTTGCCAGAAGTCCATCGGCACCGACTACTTTTTAATTTTTCAGAAGCGATATCGCTTTTTAACCTCAGTTTGGCTTGGTGGCGGGCAATCTAAGTCGTCGTCGGCAATTGGTGTGATACCTTTACGTGCGCTGTCTTCCGGGACGAGCAACTGGTTCAATTGCTCTCTCCATATATACATTCTGCGTATCTGTAACCAGATTTTAAGCCTTGCCCTCACGGGAGGGGACCCTAGTACAGTAAGCTTTTACTTATACCTTCTGGTAGAACTTTAGGGCTTCACCCCCTCCTCATACATAAGTAGGCAGTAGTGTTAACAAATCGAGAGCTGCGTTTGGATGACAGAAGACAGTATAGAGAAGTTCGCAAATGTCCAAACATGCCAAACTCATAATATTCAAAGCATATGTAAAAACAACTCCGCTGTACGAAAGCGTAAACCTGTTTAGATTCAAACACAATCACGCAAATACTACAGGTATCTATCAACAAGAGCCTTAGAGTTATATGCAGGACATTCTGATCCAATACCATCAGCAACACAAATATCAGAAAAGAAAAGCCCATACTAAACAAATTAAACGCCAAAACAGAAGATGTATCGTCCAATCCATCAGGAAGAAACCGGTTAAGATCAAAAGGATGGCCCTAGAGTACATTTCCCAATGCTCAAGAAGTCGTGTTTGACCCTAGAAC
This sequence comes from Muscina levida, assembly GCA_964034835.1. Lineage (NCBI taxonomy): Eukaryota > Metazoa > Arthropoda > Insecta > Diptera > Muscidae > Muscina > Muscina levida. The sequence goes on along the minus strand of OZ035884.1, from coordinate 106,804,800 downwards.
ACCTGGAGTTGCAGGATGCTCCAAGAGCTAGGAGAGTTCAACCTTACATAGGGTGAAGCGAAACTAACAGCTGGCCATAGAGTAAGATTGGTCAGTAAATGCTGTTTTCGCATCATCCTAGCTCTTGTAGAACAACTGGTTTAGTCAGATCCGTAAGACAAGCTCGTGTTATTATTGTCGGCACAAAGCGAATAGCTGAACGGCCTACAGATATGTAGGTAAACTACGATTAATAAGTAGTCCCCAACCAGAGCGGTATATACCGAGGGCGTACATATGCGAAGGGTACATGTGCCTGATGATTAATCTATGACATAACGAGTCGGGGCCACCAATAAATAAGCACCGTACAACATAAGTTGTCCTCTAGAGGAGTGCTGTCTCAGTGGTTCCATAATGTGCGGCTTCCTGGTCAGTGTATGAATTGCGCATCCTGGTAAATGGCATTGAAAAAAAAATGCAAAATAAGAGAAAAATAACTCCCCAAAAAGTCGGCGACCACCGCAAACGTTTTAAGGTCCAAGATTTAACCAGTTGCCTCTATTCAACTGGCGGATGTCCTCGAAGAGTTTAAGGCTGACACTACTGCTATACAGAAAAGCAGGTAGACTGGATATGGATGAGGATGTGTGACGTGTACTACAGATGCCAGGCGGAAAAGCATGCATTTGGTTCTAGATTTGTGGTCGACAAGACACTACGGCAAATTTACTTTTGTCAGTGAACGAATCGTCACCTTAAAAGTGAAAGCAAAATTGTTCTATATCACGCTGATATGTGTTCACGGCCCGAAGGGGTATAAAAGTGACGAGGTCAAACACGTATTTAACGCCCCACTTGAATAAACATATAACCGTAGCCCGGACGATGATGTTAAAATAGTGCTGGGATTGCCCGATAGAATGTCTTTATCACATTAGTCGTAAAATTTAGTCTGCATACTGACATATCGCCAAACCAAATTTGCACTCGATTTGACCACAAAAACATTCAAAAGGCAACATGGTTACGTCCCGATCATGTTACGGAAGGCCCGCATCAAGTGTCCTATATGCACGCGTGATCAGGGGTGCGAACATCAACTCAGATCACCGCCTTACTGCAGTGAAGGAGTGTACTAGGCTTAGCAGGGCGAAAACCCAGCGTAATCAGTTACATGGAAAGCTGGGCAGACTACAGAGATAGCCAACGCTTATTCCAACCAACTTACTTCTCTTCTTCGAGATGCTCTAACTCCCGAAAATACTAGCGAGCAATAGTAAAATATTGGTCACTCGATGGAAAGGACCGCGTAGCCCGTACTGGGGTATGCAAGTCCTCAACCGAATGCCACCCGTGAACAAGCAAGCTGTCAATGAAAAGTACAGGTAGATGAGGCTGGAGGCGACTCGAAACTTTAGGGAAACAAAGAATGAGAGCTGAAGGAGCGGAAGCACACATTTTTCCGCTCTTTCAGCTCTTCATTGAAGAAAAGGGGAATATAGGTGATGAACGAAAATTTTACCAGAAGATAAATCGTAAAGTACATGGAACAGGTCATCCCTCCTGTAAAGACAAAGGCGGTCATCTGGTTACTGACAACGAGAGCATACCGAGGATATGAAAAGATCACATTTGCAGCCTATTGATGACCGAAAACTCGGTTGCTGAAGACTCTGTATAAATCTGGGACGATAATATCGAGTGTCCCCCTAAGAGACAAGCTGAGATGAAAACTGCCTTATCCCGCCTAGTGAACAACAAAGCCGCTAGGGCTGATGGTCTTATGGGGTATAAAAACTACCATGGAGGTCCTCTCTATCATATTGTGTGAACGTCTAAAGTCAACTATGAAAAACGTGTTTGGCCTTATCAGTGTGGCTTTAGAACAGGCAAATCCACGATGTATCAGATATTTATACTATGACAGGTACAGAAGAAAACCCATGAGAAACAAATCCACACTTACCACCTCTCTGTCGATTACAAAGCTGCTTTCGATAGTCCCATCAGGCATCGACTTTACGAAGCCAAGTCTGAGTTCGGTATCCCTGCGATGATAATCTGTCGCTGCCAATAACCCTTACAGATACCAAACCTCCGGTTGGGATGAGAAGTTACCTATCTGCGGCATTCTATACGACGAGAGGTATTAGACAGGGTAATTTTTTAACATGCATACTTTTTGACAGGGTCATGGAGAAGGTGTTGAGGAACGGTGGACATGTGTAGCACAATATTTAAAAAGAGCCATATGCTTTTTTTTTTGCATTATAACGACATTATCGGTAGAAAGATGGGAGAGATGGCATGTGTTTCTCATCTGTGGAAAGGGAGTCAGCTAAAATGGGTTTGCCAATGAAGAAGTACAAGACGAATTCAACGGTACCATCGAAAAAAGTGTCTTCCCGTTGGGGACGCAACGTGAACGTTGAGAATTCATCTACCAGCGCAAAAAGAATTTTCACAAGACCTCGAAGAAAGACCAAAGGGGGCGACGACATCTATGTTGGAAGAACCCGGTGTAGAAATGACTGACGCTGCTTAATAAGACTGACTGGAGACGGCGCGCATAAGATTGTAGCGAATGGAAAACTCAAACCATTTCAGCCACTAACTTAGGCAGAATCCTGATAACCTAGTATCACCGTGAAAGTCTGACCAGATGGTGGACTTCACCCCACTTGGTTATACAACAATGTCGCTATTAAGGACCGAATTCTTGCCCCTGCTTTGAAAATTTGTATCCCGTATCGACAATAGTTATCTACCCATCTACTGAGAGAGAGCTAATTCACATAGGCGCACACAAGATCGAAGCGAATGGAAAACTCAAATCATTTCAACCTTTAACTTAGACAGAATCCTGAATGTGCTTTGCATCTAGTATCACCGTGAAGGTCTGCCCAGATGGTGGACTCCACCCCACTTGATCATACTAAAATGCCATTGTAAAGTCCCGCCTTCTTGTCCTTGCTTTGGAAATTTTTATCCCGTATCGACAATAGTTATCTACCCATCTACTGAGAAATTGCTTATTCACAATTCTGCCCTCATCCAGCTAGAAACAAAGTACTCCATTTTTTTGGCTTCATCCATCCGTGTTTCAACATATTTCGAAATCTGCTCCAAACATAACTGCTCCGAGAACTACTAGTTCGAACATTACTAATTTGAATATTATCTCCAATAATCTGACTTTTAAACGTCATCTGAACACTTATCGATCTCAATTACTAAACCAGGTCCGTATATGCACCATACACTTAAAGTCCATCATAAAAACGGCTCTGTATTAACAACTACAAAGCTCAATTCAAACTTCCCTGTTCACAAACAATAGCTCATCTTGGCTGCCTCATTATAATTACCACCATCGGTCAGGTACCGAAGTTCCCTGTCAGGCTGGGAGTAGTCATCTTATGACCTCAGAATGTTTGCTCGCCGTCATGGTTCGGTAATTGCCGTTCATTGTACTACTAGAATTACCACTCTATATGTATAGTTCTGCTTATACTAGTCGCTCACCTGCTTAAGATGTTATTTGTGGTTTTCTAAAGTGGGTGAAACTAAAAATTTCTTTGTTTGTGACACCAAAGGTAAAACTAGTATAACAGTTTTCATAAAGTTACTTATAGTTGAAAAGTTGTACGTATGAGTTATATTAATAAGTGCATAAGTTAAATATCACACATAGGCAACATTTTTTTGCCAAGTTGGTATTTAGATTTTTCCATTATGTTACTTCATATAAATTGTAATTTACATGTTTCGTTTAAACTCATTTCCTTATATTTAAATGACCTTCTTATTAAATTTCAGGACTTTTTGTATTAAAACTTTAAGGTCACGGGCATATTTACTTTAAGTCATGGTAGTAACCATATTTTATACAGTTACACTTCCTGTTACTGCTACACATTAACTTTTACTTTCCGCGTAAATGTTGACAAAGTAACAAACCACTAGGGCGATTATGATGTTGCACGCCATGGTGGTTGTTGCTGTTTCGCCTCCTGACAGTTTCTTTTGGCTGAAAGGCGTCTAACTTTGCAAAAACAAAATCATCACTGAGGGATCAGGTAGATATGATGAGGCGATGCATACCGACCGCTCGCCCCCAATGACAACGAGTAGGAGGCGCCGTACTTTATTAGCGTAATGACAACCTGCTGCCTCATAAATTAACTTCGTTATTATTTATGGTAAAATCGTTGTCGTTGGTTTTTGTGTATTTCGTTTGTATGTGCGTGTGTGTGCACGTTTGTGTCTTTTTAAAAACAAGTCCTAAACACAAATCTATGCGAGAACTTGGTAAATCCTGCGGATGGCAATAACGATAATGATGTTGATGATGTCGCAAGTGAAAGGCGATAGATGGTGGCTGCTGGATGGCGGACTATGATGATGATGGCTGCACTGCTGATGGTTCCGCCTATGTGTTTTGCGGTGATGTGTATGCTGATGTCCTGTACGATGTTGCTGTTGTTGTTGCCATTATACGTGGCTGCTGGCGTAAGCGCTACATGTAAAGTTGCACATTATTTTTTTGTGGAGGAAAATTATATTTACATAAATTTTGGGTACAATATTTTTTTCTAAGCTTTCCACTATTGCTTGTTAACAACGAAAATGTTTATTAGATTAAAGTAAGAAAGAAAAGAGAAAGCTCAGAAAGAAAAAACTGGGGAAGCACGCAGTTGACAACTTGGCGTATGATGATAATAATCTCTTGAAGAAATATATGTGGTAAATTTTTAACATTTAAGAAAATCTCTTTAATAGGGAACTTTGAATTTAGGTTAACGTAGAAAAAAACATTAGATTACACAGTACAACATTTTTCAGCTCATTGATTTGGGACTCAATTCTAAGAACATCATTCGTCAATTCTGCATCATTCGTTTTGTCAAGTTACATGCCATAATAATTAAATATCGGTTTGAAGTTAGTAAGTAAGACATAACACGAGTCCGATTTAGCTGCAAAAAAAGCTGTTCATATAATGTTTCCCTGCATAAGCATTAGTTTTACTTTTCTATTCATCAAATGATTTTGAACTTGGTTTATTTTGTAGCAGTTACAATAACATTGTTGTATTCCGTGGCGTATGATTTATGTGGAATATTACTTATGATAATCATACGCCACCATATATTATTTATGTTAAGTCAAACAAAAGAGCCTAAAACGAGACAAAATCCCCTATACGATACGAACTAACTTCAAATCAGCTATCGGCAACTAACACAACCACAATATGGGTTTGTGTTGGTGAGTTGTTCTCTTCCATCTCTCACTGTAGTGAAGGAAATTGTTGTAAAGATTTTTTCATAACTATGAACAAAATTATAATATAATAATGTAGGAAATATTACTGTTGTGCGCGTGGCAATGCACATTAACATATAAGAACTCATTTTTACCGAAAAAATTCATTTCTTTTATTGTCTTGCTAACAACAAGCGTCGACACAACTGCGTCGGACGAATGCTCAAGCGAGACTGATTCAGTTTGTTTGTTTTCGTTCAATGTGTGTGAGAATACATGTGTGGCTCTTTCGCTCATGTTGCACAAGTGCGCGCTCTCGCCGATCGCTGCTTCAAATCGATATGAAATTATTTTTTGTCACTAGATAACTCTATGAACTAATAAACTAGTGGGCCCGGCAATGCTTCGCTATTGCATATCCCGTTATATTGGATGTCCCGTTATATTCGAATACAGAGAGTTATTTAAAGAATTTTTTTAAAGGTTTTCCCATGGACGTACGCAAGTATCTTAAAAGAGTACACAAAGTTGTTTTTCATCGATTGATAATATATTATTTTTAACTTCTTGTAAGCGCGGAATACCTTGTGTTATCCAAACAATGTGTAGCCTATGTTACTCGCGGGGTTATTTGGAAGATTCCCTGAAAATTTCATCAAAATCGGTCCAGCCGTTTTCGAGTCACACACATCCTGTTTTATATATATACTAGTGGGCCCGGCAATGCTTCGCTATTGCATATTATCGAATATTGCCATTTTCACCCCCTAAATGTAGAAAAATCCAAACAATGTGTAGCCTATGTTACTCGCGGGGTTATTCGGAAGATTCATTCCAGGAGACAATTTCCCTTTCAACCAAGTAAACAATTTTAAATTTCAGACAATATTTATAAAAAAAATTACATAAAACTCAATCCACACTCGCATACAACCCACCAATTTCCAACACTTTAATCTTAGCAGCAATTCAGTCATCACACATCGACCAATTTATTCTCACACACTCTCCCCACCGCACACCGCCACTGCCCCTCCAATGTGTTTTATATTCATGGTGAATTACATTTTATAACTTTGTACAAATCGCAGTGTGAGCACGAAAAATGGACAACCAAAGTTATGGCCGAGTATAAAAATAACTAGCAAAAAAAAAACGCCAACAAAAAAAATTAAAAACTTTCATCATTTATTATTAACGCTTCACTACATTTCTAAACCACTAAATGTGGGATGAAATAAGAATGAACAAAAAAAAAAAATTAAATCGTACAACTGAAATGAAAGCAGAACATACGAGTTGTTGATTATGCTGCCTTAGTGAATCTGAAAACGAAATATATATTGTAAAAATTCTAGCAAAACTACAGAGAAGTTTTTGCTTACCAGCGTTTTAGTCATATTCCGATTCTTTTGTTTTTTTTTTGCAACAAACGCTCGTATACTTATATAATTTAGCGCTGTTGGAAATTGTTCATTTTACACAATTTTTAAATGCTGAGTTTTCACAATGCTTGAAAAAAGATAGCACAAATTATGTAGCATTTAGATAGGAAGTAAGGCAGCGAGAGCGAGAGAGAGAGAGCAAGAATTATAATGTTGTAATCTTGAAGGGAACACCAGAACATTGGAAATATATTAACCATAGCGAAAAACACATCACGAGGGAATTGGGTTAAGAATATGGAATATATAGTTCAACATGATACTATGAAACTTCATAAAATTAATAATAAGCGTGTTTAAGCAAACATATGATTTAAGAGGAAAATTTTTAGCGGAAGTATAAGTTTGTAGATATTTTAAAAGAGAATTTCCAGATAATGTCAGTGGTAGTGGTAAAGGAAGTAAAGAAAATTGTGATAAATATCACCAAAAAAGTTACTTATAATTGAAAAACCGCCTACGTATGAGTTATATTAATAAGGTCGTTAGTTACAAATCACATATACGCCATCTGATTAAAGTTAAGAAGAAACATAATTTTATATGTATTGCAAACTAAGAGCATATAAAAAGTGGTTAAATCCAAAAACGTATGAGTTATAATAATGAGGTCGTTAGTTACAAATTACACATACGCCACCAGATTAAAGTTGATAAGAAACATAATTGTAAATCTATTGCAGTGAGAGCATATAAAAAGAGTTTATATCCGACTACGTATGAGTTACATTAATAAGGTCGTTAGTTACAAATTACACAAACGTCATAAGATTAAAGTTAAAAGAAACATGACTCAGTACACAATTTTTCAGTTCATTGATTTGGGACTCAATTCTGAGAACTGCACGTGAAAGTAGCTCCAAAAAGAAGAAGTTCTGCATCATTCGTTTTGTCAAGTTACATGCCATAATAATTTAATATGGATGCGAAGTTAGTAGGTATCGTATAGGGGAATTTGTCACGTCTAGGCTCCGCTTTTTCTCGAAAGTATCTATAGCTGGGACCGGCCGTGGCAAAGTGGTTAGAACACGCGACTACCATGCGGGAGATCGCAGGTTCAAACCTGGCTCCAGTCATCTTAAAAGAAAAAAATAAAATTTTCTTTCATTGTCGGCTCCCCTCGAATGTTGTTTGACAGCAACTTCGCAGTAATAAGCGTCGATTTAATTGTCGTGTCTAGTAAGAGCTTCTCAAAACAGTGACGTTCGCATTCGTCGATAAACAAGTAGGTGCCGTTAGTTGTGAATTTAAAAATAGAAAGCGTGTTATTTCACAACAACGCGAGAAGCTATCCCATACCTCATTCATGGGGTGCAAAGGGAAATTAAGTTTTTTTTTTATCTATAGCTGGACAAAATCTGACACACATCTGTTGAACCCCTTTTTTAAGGCGTAAATAAGTTTATGCGTCCATCCGGTCCGTTTTTAATTTCTGCAACGATTGTGCCATTTTCCTATGATTTTACTTCATTTTGCACTTGAGCTAAGTTTTGTTTGTCGTTGCAGATCATCCGGCGCTTCATTGCCTGGAGATGATTAGGTTTAGTTTGAGGTCTATTTCGATTGACCTGATTTAAGAAAGTGAAATTATATACAAAGTAGTAAGATTACTAGGGAACAATGCGGTCTTCTGCCCTTAAGCTAGCTGAAACCATCAGTGAACTTCACCAGATACTCCATGTTGCATGACGACTATTCAAAGAACTAATTCCCGAATAATTGTTTCCCTCTGCTGTGAAGAACTGCGCAATGGCATAGCAAATGGTCAATGATCTCGATTTCCTCCTCATTCCAGCTATAATTTGGGGAGATTGTGCAGATACTGTGCGGTACGGTAACGTCAGCCATAAAGCTGTTGTTCTCTGCATGGAAAGTAAATTTCTCGCTTTGGTCTAAGTTTCTAGAGTGGGAGACCAAATTTCGAATCCATTGAGAAGTATAATGTTACTGGTTACCATGATTAGTTTCCTCCTACTTGTAAAAGTTCCAACGACGTGCGCCGCCATTAATCTGCTTAGTTGTGATGTTATCTTAGCTGTTTTTGACGTTGCATATTCAATATGCTTTGCATAAGTCATTTTTGAGTCCAGTCTTATCCCAAGATATTTTATTGATGGCTTACTGTTGATGGCTAAGTCGCCTATAAGCATTTTTGTCACGATTAGAGCGTATCTACCGGTAGGTAACAACAAATCTGTTTTATGCAAGGCTAACTGCAGATCGTGGGAATCCAACCAACCAGTTCTTCATGCGGCTTATAATCTGTAGTAATCCATTCATGGGGCATCCTCGATATTTCTCACTTTCATGACAGCCGCAGTGTTACCGGCGTATCCCACAAGGAAGAACTCTTTCGGCATCTCTTTCTATAAAATCTCATCATAAGTTGCGTACCATAGATTTGACCCCAGAATCCTTGCGTGGCTCCTGAGGCGACTTACATTCTTCTCATGAAATGTCTTCCATTCTTCTTATGATTACGTAAGCACTTGGTAGTCTTTTATGATTTTCACTAAGAACTTCAAGATATTGAAATTATCTCTGGAGTCTGTATCGCATCCTCCAAGCTAAGATGTTGAAGGCGTTTTTATGTCTAGGGTCACTAGTAATATGACAATTTTCGAAATGGATTAATGTATTGTGAAGATTCAACGGTGCTTATCATATCCATTACAGCACCTTTTGTCGATTTTCCAGGTCGAAATCCATATTGGCTTCCTGACAGACCTCATGAAAGAAGTTTTGAAGGCTTCATTGAGTCTTCGTTTGAACAATCCCTCTAGCAGATTGACTGCAGTATTCAACATACAAAGCCGTCTGTAAGATAATGGACAGCCTTGGACACCTTTACTATTGCTGATGAGAACAAGTCTTTGTTCTATCTAGACATCTTGGATTATTTCCTCTGCTAGACAGACGTTATACATCATTTATAAAACATCGGACCGATTCGTTGCTATCTCTTTAATAACTTCTGCTGCTGTGCCCTCAGGGCTTGGTGCATTTTTGTTTATGAGGCCACGAGTAACTGTTTGTAATTCTTCTATGGAGAATAGGAGTATGTCATTGTTGGATTATGTTTCCATACTGTCTATTCCGATCTCATGCTTTGCAAATAAGTGTTGACAATATTTTGCATTTTATCGATAATTTTCACTGGGTTTGTCATTCCAAAATTTTGCATCACGACTTTTTATCTGAGACTCCAATTATTCTCATTAATATTGGATCGCAACTTCTCCCATTCATCTTTCTTGTTTTCTTGTGTTGTGTTCAGTTTCTGCGTCACCTCTGCGTCTGTTTTTGAAGTATCTTCTTCTTATGATTTTGCAGTTAAGCCTCGAGTTTCGTCTCGTCTTGAGTCTTGCAATATTCTTCTGCCTCTCGAATAAGTACTTTGTATTTATCATTCGTTCGCTAGAGTATTAAAATCGCCTGCTACTATAAGGTTGCCGCCTTTAAGTCTTGAGAAGTCTGCAATATTATCGAATTTAACTTGGAAGGAGTCAATACTGTCACTTGGAGTAGGAAAGCAGCTTAGAAGCGTAAGGCTTCCGATGTTAAGCCAGACAAATCCATTTCCTATTCCACTGTTTTCTTTATGAATCTGACAGGAATAGGGCATCCATATTGAGGCTGTTCCTGACTCATTTGAGTACCAATGCCAGCTGCATAATTTATGTAGTTTAAATGTTTAATTTTTTTGATTATTTATAAAAATAGGTTTTTAGTAAAGAGTGTGAAATGTCTTATGTTGACAGCAGGTTAGGCGTATGACGTCATTTCGACATTAAATACAATGTCTCGTCAGCGCCAAACCTGCTAATAATTTAATAATATTTAATAATAATTTAATATTTTTAGTATTTTTAATATTGTTAATATTTTTAAGTTTTTTAATATTTTTAATATTTTTATTACTTTTTTATTATTACATTTTTTTAATATTTGTAATATTTTTGATATTTTTTTTTTCTTTATTTTAAATTTTTTATTATTTTTTAATATTATTAATATTTTTAATGTTTTCCAAATTTTTATGTATTTAATGCTTTTAATATTTTCTCTTTCTGAAACACATTCACTTTTCACCACAATCTCCCCCACACACACATCTGATAATCCACCTATCACCTATTTCAAGCTAAACAATTTTATTACAGCACATTTAAATACGATGTTTATAGATTTGAACTGAAAATCCTGTTGGCGTCTTCTCCGCATCTTTAACAGTACCACCATTATTATGATGCCACGATTATCTACCCCCATTTGCAAATTGTGTGGCCCCATTACAATATAACAATGCAATAAAAAAAATAAGTGATAATAAACATTTTCGAAAACATGCAAATAAGCAAACAAACACCAGGATATTGTAAATTTAGAAATTAAAATAAATATGGAATATGACTAAGCATTTAAGCATTTAAAGCGATAAACAACAACATTTTTTAATATTTCTTTGCGTAATAAAAACGTGGCACAGTTTGTTCACTGAGGTGCTGGTATTATGGCAACGGCGTTTTTCATTTCAGAATTACTATAAAGTCGAGGACATAAAAAGAAACGGTGAGAAATCCTTAGGAGAAATATGTTTTCTTGATTTATAATGTGTTTGTAGTAATTGTGAATAATAACAAAGGCTATGAATGTCATTTTTATAGCTAAGGAAATCGGTGTCATATTTTTTAGATTTTATGGAGGATGAACGAAAACATATGTTTTCCGGGGATTTTCCGTTAAATAGTGGGAAGTTGGAACAAATAAAAAAAATAACGGAAAACCCCAAATAAAAGCAGTTTGTATTGGAGGTGAAAGTAGTTTTTGTCCGATCTTACTCATCTTAAAACTTAACCTCCGCTTAGGGGATTGAAAGTTCTATACTAAATTTCAGCTCGATATCTCTTAAAAAACGGCTGTAATCGGGAAAAAGACAGACGTATGGAAGGTTGGAGTAGTTTTCGTTCGATCTTACCTATATTAAAACTTATCCTCCCCTTAGAGGATAAAAGTTCGCTAATCAAATTTCAATTGACATACGGACACCCCCAAATATAAGTTTTCATATATAAATGTTATATAACATATATACATTTGGAGCAAGGTTTGGGGGAGTGAGGTTTGGATTTTAGACCAAAACTTTCTTGGGCAAGTTTTCGTAGAATTCTATTTAGATTTCATATTTTGCAATACGTCTCTCGTTGTTTTTCTTTCTCTAACAAATTGACTTGAACAATTTGACTTTCGGATGTTCATATTTCTAGGCCTACTACGAATATTATTATGGCATTTATAACGGTTTATTTTAAAAGAGGCGTGGCACCGCCTATTTCCACTCTGGCTGTAAATCATACTGTATGAACAACATATGTGTATTTGATAGGGTCGAAAACTTGATTATGATTTTTTCCGCCATATAGAGCGAACCTATCTAATGCATATAGGTACCAAAACTCATCTGGCAATAGCAGTTAGGGGGAAGTTTCTGAGCACGTTTAAAGACATTCGTCAAAGTGTTCTTCTCTCTATGGCGAAGTGGGCGGTTTGTATACTGCAGTAGTAAGACCGATTCTCTATATGGAGTTATTGTAAGACTAAGAAAGCTGTCGCAATATTCAAACAATGGCTATGGTCACAGTTTAATCCTTAACATGACGCCTAATCCTACAGTCATCATTGACCACAATCTGGCTGAACATTGTTCTACATGGAGTACCTTATATACTTATACCATATAGAGATGCGTGAAAATACAGATCTGCTGTTACAGGATTGTATGCCGACACCTATAATGAGAGAACAAAACAATCAAGTAAGTTGCGGGGTCTAATCCAAAGTCTCCAAAAAGCTATATATAGAGCGAAGACTACCTGATCTATAACTATATATATATATAATCCATATATATAGAACATCCCGTCGAAATGAGTTTCAGGCTAATTTTACAGCTGCTTTCCGTCCCAAATATAACCTTGGCAAGGACTCTTTCTCAAAATAAGACTATCAGAGGAAGAAGCCTTGACGAATTGCCAAAACGTTCTTCGAAGGATGAGAGTGACCATTATCAGACAGAGAAACATCAATATGGATGTTCAAAATTGCGTTTCCAGCTTCTCACAACAAACTAAGCGTAACTTATCTAGCGGAAACAAACCCTTAGAAAAATCATAAGAGGAAAGCAAGCGGGAACACTGCAGTCGCAATACGTGCATTAGAAAAGAAAGATACCAAAAAAAGGTAGAAGAAAACCACGTCCGAAGAGACCTAAGGAACGACCCGCAGCTGTTGGTATAATACCTCGAGAAGGTCACAGCTATGCGGATGTCCTTTAAAACCTTAGAACAAAGGTGAACCCTTAGGAAAGAAAAGTGGCGGTCCAATACGTTCAGAAAACATGAAAGTAGCCTCAAAAAGAAGTAGTTCTGCATCATTCGTTTTGTTAAGTTACATGCTATAATAATTTAATATCGATTTGAATTTAGTAGGTATCGTAAAGGGAAATTTGTCACGTTTTAGTCTCTTTTGTTTGACGTAACTCGAGAACCACTAGTCCGATTTATCGGAAACAAATTAAAAATAAATAAGAATTACAATTCATTTAATCTGCTCATTTAACGTTTCCCTACATAAGCTACAGTTTCAATTTTTAAATTCATCAAATGATTTTGAACTGTGTTTATTTTGTAGCAGTTACAATAAAACTGTTGTACTCCGTGGCGTATGATTTACGTGGAATATTACTTGTGATAATCATACGCCAATATATAACAAAAGAGCCTAAAACGTGACAAACTCCCCTATACGATACTTACTAACTTTAAATCGATATTAATGAATTATGGCATGTATCTTGACAAAACGAGTGATGCAGAACTTCTTCTTTTGAAGGCTACTTTCACTTGCAGTTCTCAGAATTGAGTCCCACAATCATGTGTTGTACTTTGTAATCTGACTCTATACTAGTGATAATGGGTAAAGGTGGAAGAAAGGATGACTTCCGAGAGGCTATTATGAGCACTTTAAAAGAGGAGATCATGGTAGAGAGTCTGAAATCCAATGCTACAATAGAAATCCAGAATCTCGACTTTCTAACAATGAAGAAAAAAGTTTTCTGTGCCATAAACAATGTGTACAAGACAAATAAGGAGGATATAAATGTACATCTGACGGTTACAAACAGCAGGGAACAGAAGAGAGCTTTTGTGTCTCTGCCGGTAGCCGATGCAAATGCACTACTTGTACCGCCCACAGTACATGGAGGAGGTAAAGCGGACCAGACAGGAAGGGCATGGGCCAACGTATAAGATGCGGGAAAAAGGGCCATAAAATGAAAGAATGAAAGAATAAAATGAAAAATCGTCGACGAAATTTGTCATGCACGACCGGATGAGCAACAATGTCGGTCAAATTTTCGTTGATGCCTATACAAAAGACCTGTCGCCCACGCAATCATGCACGACCTGATGAGTGACAATGTCGGTTGAATTGTCGTTGATGACTATATAAGCGACACGTCGCCTAAACAATCATGCACGACCTGATGGGTGAAAATGTCGGTCAAACTGTCATTGATTCCTATGTATGTCTTGAATTGTCATTGAAGCCATATTAGTATAATTTTGTGTCATTCTAAAAGATGGATTTTTATCTGTTTTTTAGCTTTTTATTAGTATGACTAATTGTTAATTCTTTTGGGAAACTAAGAGAAAAATGAAGGATATAAACTTTTTTATGGCATTCACCTTCATTCAGTCCGTTTAATAAACTGCAAATTTTTTTACGTAAGATTTCATTTTTTCCTTTGATTTTGTTGAATGTGTTTGATGCACGACAACATTAGTATTTTGTCGGTGAGCTTGTCATCAACCGAGTGTTTTGACGACAGGGACATCAATATTTCACATTTTTTTCCTTAGATTTTGTTGATAGTGTTTGATGCACGACAACATTAGTATTTTGTCGGTCAGCTTGTCGTCAACCGAGTGTTTTGACGACAAGTACATACATTTTTCAAATTTTGTCTTGAGGACACCGTGGACGACAAAGTCGTATATGATGGAACTTCCTACTGGGACGCTTCAAATAGAAAAAAACCGACTCCAGTGGGATTTTAACCCGCAACCTTATGATCGCCAGCCAGATGCTTTGCCACTACACCATGTCACTCAGTTGCGACGCGAGTGCTAAAATACGACATAGCATACCGCCACACAACACAAACAGCATCATTCCTTAGCAAAGTAAAGGCTTTCGCGACATATACAATACCCCCACACAACAGCATCATCGGTCAGCAGCACAAAAATCTTTTCAATTACGGCGTTCAGTGCAAACAACTACTTCATAATTCGCATTTGGTTCATGTCACCCATTATATTCAAATAGTCTGTACAATCGGACAATAAGTCTGTACATTCGGGATATAAGTCTGTACAATCGGACCTTGAGGCTTTACAATCGGGTTATGAGCCTGTACAATTGGGGTATAAGCCTGTACAATCGGATCTAAAGTCTGTATAACCGGGCTATAAGCCTGTACAATCGGACCTGCGAGTCTGTATAATCGGGCTATAAGCCTGTACAATCGACTTTGAGTCTGAACAACCGGGCTATAAGCCTGTACAATCGGAGCTGCGAGTCTGTACGACGGACGCTAAGGCTGTACAACGAGTCCTCGTACTTGTAAGGCTAGGGCTTATTAATAGTTGTTATTATTCTTCTGTTCCAGGACCTTAGCAAATCTCACCAAAAAGCCGAATTTATCTGCGAGTCCTCAACGTCCGACGAATTACCGCAACGTTAAACCACTCCGCTCCGCTCGTCTAAGGACCGCTTCGCCGTACAAAAGGACAACAACCACTTGACACCATCAACGATACGATGCCACCGACCAAGCAAAATCCCCAGACATCATCACCCCCTTCAAACATCTTAAGGAAATCAGAGCAGTGATTTCACTTTAGCTGAAGGATCCGGTGTTTGGTTCTATATTAATTTTGTGAATTGGAAATAAATATATAATACCTTGCCCTAGTCAGAGAAAATCCACTCTTTTGTTTCGTAATGTTTTAAGGGTCCTTGCGAAGACCCTGAAGGAGGCTGAGCTGGGCGACCTCAGCCTAAGATGAAATCCCCGTAATAGTAAAATTAATTAATTTCCCTTTGCACCCTATGAATAAGGTATGGGATAGCTTCTCGCGTTGTTGTGAATTAACACGCTTTTTATTTTTAGATTCACAACTAACGGCACCTACTTGTTTATCGGCGAATGCGAACGTCACTGTTTGAAAAGCTCTAACTAGACACTCCGATTGACTCGACACTTATACTGCGAAGTTGCTGTCAACAACATTCGAGGGAAGCCGTCAATGAAAGAAAAATATTTTGTTCTTGATTTTGTTGTTTGTTGATCTGCAATGAATTATGATATTGTCATAGTCCGGTTTAAGATCAGTTCTATTGGCAATTATTTATTTATTCGAAAAAATTTATTCGAAAAATATTTTTTAAGATGACTGGAGCCAGGTTTGAACCTGCGATCTACCGCATGGTAGTCGCGTGTTCTAACCAATATGCCGCGGCCGGTCCCGATAGTATGCAACAATTAACTACTTCTTTGCTGATACCAGCTAATGTTACAAACATCCGAAGTACTTTTGCAGCAGCAATTCTGATTACTTTGTACTGCTTCTTGGTAAGTTCTCTTTTCCTGGTTTCATTTTTTCTCAAAAATGTCTACTAATTATATGGATCCTTTTACAAATTTCTAAATATTCTTTAGTGCATTGCTAGCACATCTTATATTATAAGTAGCACCCTGACCCATCTACTACTTGCATTTGTTGCTTTGTATACTCATTTCCATTAAATTTCCTTATCACGTTTAAAATAAAATAAACCAATTTCAATTGATGACTTCTTTTTTGTGCGTTTGCCATTTCCTACGGTTTACTAGTAGAGCACACCGACGAGCAAGCAACAACAACAACAAAACACACGATTCCCTTTGTCAGTGGTTTTGCCTCGTTTCCGCGTAAAAGATGTAAAATATTTTGCGTTTCAATTATTATTGCCTTTTTTGCCATTGTTGTTGACTTGATGATTATTATCTTGCAGCATTCGATACTCTTGTCTACTTACATTACAGTCCCGTTGTCCTGGTTATGTGTTACCGCTGGAAATACAGAGAGAGGCGGAAGTAAGGGCAGGCACGATAAAAAAACTTCCACACGTATTGTATACGAATTGTTATATTGTGATTGAATTTCAAGTTTTGTGTTACGGTCTCCAGATTTGCTATAATATTTCTGTATTTTATGTTTTTTTTCTCATTCGCTTGATTCGTTATAACAAGTACACAAATACAAAACGTTTCTAAGGGGGTGACAACAAAGTTTTTTAATTTAAAAAAGACAATAGTACAAAGTTTTGTGTTTTTGTTGTTGTTCTTGCTGTTCGCGGTACTACATGGCTTTGATTGCTATGCTGATGCTGCTTGCTTGAAACTCTGCTTGGGTACGAGGTAGCTACTTATTTATCATTATAGATATATTTTGTTTGTGTAACAAAAGTATGCGCGTCGTACATTGCCTTAAGCCTTCAGGCCAAATGTGTGATTTGAATCGAAAAACTTTAAAAAGCTACAATATTTTATTAATAAATATGTAAACAATATTGGCTTTTCGCTAGGATGTCATAAATGGAATATTTGTTGTTCTTAAGGCTGGAGATGAGAAACTTTTACGATATTCCGTTGGACAGACAATGTGGGGTAGTCAACTCTTTTAACTTTTTGACCTGGCGGCAATGTTAATTTAAAGTTGGTAAACAAGAAATTTATAAATTGAAAAAATGGTGTTGTGGTTGCTGTGGTGTAAGCAATTATTGATTTGTTGAAATATTTGTAGGTAAGACAAAAAGACAAAATTTGTGATAAAATCTTGTGGTAGATAGATATAAACATCAGACTATAAAGTATATTTTTAGAAATTTGTAGGAAGAATTCGGTTTTATAATCATTCAAATGATAATTCTTAAAAAAATATTTGAGACATCTTACAATTTTGTTTTAGAAGACGATCGCAGCATAATGTTTATAACACGTGACTATCATGCAAGTAACCTAACTTTGAGCACTTTCACGGCTATCTAAATTTCTTTGATATGCAAATATCTAGATAGTCATTAGAGTTCGTCATTAAACTGTGGTTCCCATCGTTTGAGTCTAATAACACAGTACAACATTTCTCAGATTTGGGACTCAATTCTGAGATCTGCACGTGAAAGTAGCCCCAAAAAGAAGAAGTTCGGCATCATTCGTTTTGTCATGTTACATGCCATAATAATTTAACATCGATTTGAAGTTAGTAAGTATAGGACGTTTCCCTACATAATCAATAGTTTCACTTTTCCATTCATCAAATGGTTAGGTTAGGTTAGGTTAGGTTAGGTTAGGTTAGGTTAGGTTAGGTTAGGTTAGGTTAGGTTAGGTTAGGTTAGGTTAGGTTAGGTTAGGTTAGGTTAGGTTAGGTTAGGTTAGGTTAGGTTAGGTTAGGTTAGGTTAGGTTAGGTTAGGTTAGTAGGTTAGGTTAGGTTAGGTTAGGTTAGGTTAGGTTAGGTTAGGTTAGGTTAGGTTAGGTTAGGTTAGGTTAGGTTAGGTTAGGTTAGGTTAGGTTAGGTTAGGTTAGGTTAGGTTAGGTTAGGTTAGGTTAGGTTAGGTTAGGTTAGGTTAGGTTAGGTTAGGTTAGGTTAGGTTAGGTAGGTTAGGTTAGGTTAGGTTAGGTTAGGTTAGGTTAGGTTAGGTTAGGTTAGGTTAGGTTAGGTTAGGTTAGGTTAGGTTAGTTAGGTTAGGTTAGGTTAGGTTAGGTTAGGTTAGGTTAGGTTAGGTTAGGTTAGGTTAGGTTAGGTTAGGTTAGGTTAGGTTAGGTTAGGTTAGGTTTAGGTTAGGTTAGGTTAGGTTAGGTTAGGTTAGGTTAGGTTAGGTTAGGTTAGGTTAGGTTAGGTTAGGTTAGGTTAGGTTAGGTTAGGTTAGGTTAGGTTAGGTTAGGTTAGGTTAGGTTAGGTTAGGTTAGGTTAGGTTAGGTTAGGTTAGGTTAGGTTAGGTTAGGTTAGGTTAGGTTAGGTTTAGGTTAGGTTAGGTTAGGTTAGGTTAGGTTAGGTTAGGTTAGGTTAGGTTAGGTTAGGTTAGGTTAGGTTAGGTTAGGTTAGGTTAGGTTAGGTTAGGTTAGGTTAGGTTAGGTTAGGTTAGGTTAGGTTAGGTTAGGTTAGGTTAGGTTAGGTTAGGTTAGGTTAGGTTAGGTTAGGTTAGGTTAGGTTAGGTTAGGTTAGGTTAGGTTAGGTTAGGTTAGGTTAGGTTAGGTTAGTTAGGTTAGGTTAGGTTAGGTTAGGTTAGGTTAGGTTAGGTTAGGTTAGGTTAGGTTAGGTTAGGTTAGGTTAGGTTAGGTTAGGTTAGGTTAGGTTAGGTTAGGTTAGGTTAGGTTAGGTTAGGTTAGGTTAGGTTAGGTTAGGTTAGGTTAGGTTAGGTTAATTCTGCAGCCACGTTGAACACAGCTCACTTGAGTCCTAGTATGAGTCCCGTTGTGATACCATTTTAAGATTTTCGCACCAAATGTTCCTATTCTATTCGGCCAACGTCGCTGTCATGCCATTTCGTTGCTCTGATGAAGGCATGGATATTCCGCAAATCGCCTACGGATAGACAGGTTTTATCTAGAAGTGCCCGAAGACCAAGCTTTGCGTATCTCAGGTCACCAAAAGCAGGGCAGTGACATAGAAGATGTTCCGTGGTCTCCTCTTCTTCCTCATCATTGCAGCTTCTACAAAAATCGTTGTAGGTTAGTTTCAGTTAGTTAGTTTACCAACCGGCCAGTGACCAGTAATTACAGCTATGATGTTCCTCAAGTGGACTCTGGACAAGTTCAGCACAAATCGTGTCCTCTGTGCATCCATTGTAGGCCAAATTTGTTTGGTCGTCGTGCAGGTGGGTTCTCTTGCCCATCTCTGTTCAGAAATGAGGTACAGTTTCCCCGCAATGAGCCGTTTCCCCCTTGGGAGAGGGTTCCCAATGAGACCGTAAGCTTCGCCCGAGTTTACGGTTATGGCGGCCTTTGCCAACGTATCGGCCATTTGGTTTCCATATATGTCCCCATGTCCTGGAACCCATGTTAGGTTAACCGTCGAATGTCTCGCTATCTCCTCAAGAGACGATCGGCATTCACGAACATTTCTCGAAGTGTTGTACACGTCCTCTAGGGATCTGATAGCCGCTTTACTATCAGTAAGAATATGAATATTGCCGTCCAATATTCCAAGATACTGAATTTTCTCTACGGCTATTCTAATGGCCGCTATTTCGGCCTGAACTATACTACAATGGTCTGGTAGCCTGATTGATAAACTCAGATTCAACTCTTCCGAAAAGATTCCACATCCCGCTCTTTCCTTTGATTTTGAACCGTCCGTGAAAATTAGGATGACATAATCCCCAAAGTTCAGGGCATTATCATTATAGTAGGACCTATCCGGGATGTTCCTTATAAAACCCGGATCGAATAAAGGTTCAGGTATGGTGTAATCCGTGTGGTAGATCACATTGATTAGGTTCGGAATTTTGGTATATCCATAGTTTCTGTGCATCCATGCTTTTGTGGCGTCTAAGCGCATTGCGGTATTCGTCGCTATTTTCCTCGCCTCAATTTCCGGGGGTAAATAGATTAGGATCGTGAACAGTGCCTTAGTTGGAGTAGTTCTAAGTGCCCCATGATATAATGATTGCCATCAGTCTCATAATGCGTTCGAATTTCCGCCTTTGTGACGCTTTATCTAGCGCCGGCCACCAGACTGCCGTTCAGATTCCAATTCAGTTTACTGTCCAATGTTAGCCCGAGGTATTTGGCACTATTAGAGAGTGTAAGTGCGACTTCATTTAATCTTGGTTTGGCAAATTGAGGGATTTTATATCTCCGTGTAAATAGCACCAGTTCTGTTTTACTCGGGTTTACACCCAGTCCACAGTCATGACACCATTTAAAAGAAGTTTCAGCGCAGATTCCAGTAGCTCGGAGAGTAGTTTCGGATATTTGCCGGTGACTTTTAGTGCCACTTCGTCCGCATATGCGACGGTTGTGTAGCCCGTTTGTTCCATCTTCCTCAGGAGAGTGTTAATGTTGAGGTTCCATAGTAGTGGAGAGAGTACTCCTCCTTGTGGAGTACCACGAACCGCCACCTTGGAAATATTTGACACGCCCAGACTGGATCCAATGCGCCTAAATTTTAGTAGTGTATCAACTAAGGCGATGACCACTGGGTTAATCTCCAGTTGTTCCATTGAGTCAATTACAGATTCAGATTTGACATTATTAAAAGCTCCCTCAATGTTCAGGAAGGCAGCGAGAGCGTATTCCTTGTAGTTCAGGGATCTTTCAATGAGGCTAGTTATCGAATGTGAAGCAGTTTCCGTGGATTTGCCCTTCATGTAGGCATGCTGAGCCCTGGACAGGGCTGTAGCAGTTACAATAAAATTGTTATACGCCGTGGCGTATAATCTACGTGGAATATTACTTATGAAAAAAACCTAAAACGTGACTAATTACCCTTTACGATACTTAATTTCTTCAAATCGATATTAAATTTTTATGGCATGTAACTTAACAAAACGAATGATGCAGAACTTCTTCTTTTTGTATCTACTTTCAAGTGCAGTTCTCAGGATTGGGCCCCAAAATCATGTGTTGTTCTGTGTAATAATAGTTGCGTGTTAACCCACGCAAATGCGAGAAGCTCTCCTTTATCTCATTCATGGAAAGCTATTGACAAATTTATTTTTTTGCTAACCCTTTATTACCATTTATAATAAGTTTCCAACATCGTACTTAATATTTCAGTCTTCATATTTAATGATTTCCAAATTCAGTGCAATTTCAGCTGTTCCCACAAAATACTCTAAAACAATAACAATTCAACAAATACTAGTAAAAAAATTCCTGCTTAAATTTACAATTGTACACAATATTTTGTTACACACTTTAAATAAACAAACCAACAACATGCAAGAGTATAGCAATAATAGCCATTCGATTGCATCCTTCACTTCACGCTAATACCATAGCATTCAACTTTAAACCTTAGCATATATACACACACACACACACAAAAACACACACCCACCTGCAACGATATAATAAACAAACACCATAAGAAATTGCATTGCAATACTTGTGCATCGTAAGCAATGACAACAATGATAAAAAAAAGCGCCCAACTCGAAGGATCAATTCATTGGTCAGTCATTGAGTGTTCGTGAGTGTTCCTATGTGTAGATGTAAGTTTTTGCGTTTCTTTTCTACATCTGTGCATGTGTGAGTGAGCGTTGCTAGAACGGCTATGGGTTTGTTTATTGAAATGTTTGTTTGAGGGAAAATTGAATTGTCACCATTGTTTGTTTGTTTATTTCTCTCTTTACCTTGTGTGCTCTTTTTGTGAGTACAAGTAAATGTATCGGTGTATGGCTTATGTGAGCTGTATGCTGTATGTATTATGTATGAACTACGTTTAGTTAACAGCAAAAGAATGACCATTTACTGGTCGCTACCACAAATAATGCTTGGCAATTGTCACTTTTCTAGTAGGGGCACGGTGGGATTAGAAAGATGTTTGCGTACAATTTGATGGAAGACTATATTTGACAGAGAATAGGGGGAGAGAACTAGTAGTCTAACGGAAAAACATTATTAGTTGGGTTTAATGATAAACGCTCCGGGAATTAATTTATTATCGTTTACGTAAATATCTGCACTCAAATAGATGAATCTAAGAACTAGAAATACGGTAACTGGGCCGAGACGTCATACGTTTGCTACGAATAGTTTGTCACAGATTGACTCTTTGTTAACCTGTAATAAGCCTTATAATTTTCTTGTTTTACGTTTTAAAATTTTTGATGGATGCTAAGTGGACCTCTATTTGGAATGCTGGTCGCACATATAATTCCTTTTATCTGTTCTCATAACGTTTCCTTACATAAGCAACAGTTTCACTTTTCCATTCATCAAATGAATTTGAACTGGGTTTATTTTGTAGCAGTTGCAATTAAACTGTTGTACTCCACGGCGTATGGTTAACGTGGAATATTACAAAAGATAATCATACGCCACCGTATATTATTCATGTTATGTCAAACAAAAGATCCTAAAATGTAACAATCGATATTACATTATAATGGCTTGTAACTTGACAAAACGAACGATGCAGAACTTCTTTTTTTTGGGGCTGCTTTTACGTGCAATTCTCAGAATTGAGTCCCAAAATCATGTGTTGTACTGTGTTATACGACGAACCATATACGGCATTGGGTACGATGTAGAATACATTTGATAAAAGATCTCTAGATATAAGGTTAGGTTAGGTAGTAATTTACTTACATCGATTGAGAAGAGAAACTCTCACTGCTTTATAAAACCGTACACTAAATAAACCTGCCTCATACGGACCAGAGTGGGACTACTAAATAGCAGGTGTTTTATAATCTCGGACTCCTCTTTGTCTATTTCGTTTGCTTGTCTCTGATCTAGCAGTGGTCAAAAAAACATACAGGGTAATGTCAAATCGTCTCTGCATAGATCAGGATCTCCTGTATTCGGCATACAGTGATAATTATACAGTTGCCTGGATATAAAACGTCTCCGATCTGTTTCCCACATTTAAAACTCCAACAAAACTCCCCACACTATTTCTGTGGATTCTTCTGTAAATTGACATCCTGAATTTGAGTATCACCCCCATTTTATTTTGTCATTGTTGAACAACACTGCTCTGCATAAAAATCTGCATGATCAGGAGGTCATGGGTCATAATTGATCGAGCATTTTGCTTGGTTAATTCGTCGGGTGCTACTGCAGCGAAGTTCATTGCTAAGTTGCTCTGTACCTAGTCCCCCTGCCCTTTTCAGGGCCATAATTTATCGAAGGAAAAATTCTTTTGTTTTATCGAACTTCGGTCTGTTAAATCGCTCTTCGGTCTGTTGAATCGGGCTTCGGTCTGTTGAATCGGACTTCGGTCAGTTAAATCGGACTTCGGTCTGTTAAATCGGACTTCGGTCTGTTAAATCGCTCTTCGGTTTGTTGAATCGGACTTCGGTCTGTCAAATCGGACTTCGGTCTGTTAAATCGGAATATGGTCTGTTAAATCGGACTCCGGTCTGTTGAATCGGAGTTCGGTCTGTCAAATCGGACTTCGGTCTGTTGAATCGGACTACGGTCAATTGAATCGGACTTCGGTCTGTTGGATCGGACTTCGGCCTGTTAAACTGCACTTCCGGCTGTGCAGTTTTGGTATGTTAAATTGGACTTCGGTCTGTTAAATCGCTCTTCGGTCTGTTGAATTGGACTTCGGTCTGTTGAATCGCTCTGTTGAATCGGACTTCGGTCTATTAAATCGGATTTCGGTCTGTTAAATTGGACTTCGGTCTGTTGAATCGGACTTCGGTCTTTTAAATCGCTCTTCCGTCTGTTAAATCGGACTTCGGTCTGTAAAATCGGAATTCGGTCTGTTAAATCGCACTTCGGTCTGTTGAATATGACTTCGGTCTGTTAAATTGGACTTCGGTCTGTTAAAGCGTACTTCGCTCTGTAAAATCGGACTGACGTCTGTTGAATCGGACTTCAGCCTATTGAATCTAACTTCGGTCTGTTGAATCGGACTTCGATCTGTTGAATCGTACTTTGGTCTGTTAAATCGGACTTCGGTCTGTTGAATCGGACTTCCGTCTATTAAATCGGATTTCCGTCTGTTAAATCCAACTGCGGTTGGTTATACTGACTCGTCGGTTGCACAGATTTCGGTCTGGTACACGAAGATACTCTTCGTTCATGTAGCATTGTATTACAAATTAGCACCGTAGCTTTTTGATACTAACACTCCTTCGGGTACGATTATTAATTCGGTCTCGAATTCGGAATTAATACAACTACGAATTGCAGAAGTCGATCTACTGAAGAACACAAGTCATCAACACGATCGTGAGTTGCGGATACGAAATTGATTTACGACGAAAACTGAATTATCGATACAACCACTAGTTGGCAAAGTCTATTTGCTGAAGAACGCGAGTCAGCAACACGATCCTGTGTTGCGGATATCAAACCGATTCACCGATACTACTACGAGCTGCAGAAGTCGATTTGTTGAAGAACGCGAGTCACTCCCATGAAAATGAATTGCAAATTCGTAGCTAAATTACCAACAACCCCGACTTAACAATATATTTCGAATTGCTTACATAAACCTGAACCACCGACAAACCCGACTCATCAAGATGACCCAGTTTTACAGATACAAACCCAAATCACATTGACATTAACCCGAACTACGGACAAACCCTAGTCATCAATCATCACATCACATTATCATCATCAATCATAAGTATGCTGCCGAGCCTGAATATCGAAAGAATCCGAATTACCATGTTCCTGAATACCGAAACAATCTTAAACGTTCCTGAACACCTTAACCGACCGTAAAATTTCCGTCTATCCTAAATCGATCCAAGTCCCGAAACCTGTCATTGAAGTCAAAGGCCACATCAAAACTCGCCAAGCGTACACTAAAAGTTTAAAATTTGATTTGCTGTTAATCTTCCTAAATTTTGAAATTTTAAATCTGAACAGATATCTTTCATATCTCAAGGCCTTTACTACTTACTTAATTTCCCTTTGCACCCCATGAATGAGGTATGGGATAGCTTCTCGCGTTGTTGTGAAGGCCTTTAGTACCTTAAAATCTTTGAAATTTAGCCCTTTTCTCATTATAGTAGCCCATCCTTTGCCTTCTTCTTATATCTGCCCACTGTATTTAAAGTCCTTCGTGATCTTGCTCTCGCTGTACAACAACAATACCTAACTTTTCGATTTGGCCTGTATCCCATTGCCCATCCTTGGGTTAGGATTGCAGATTGCTGAAGTATTAGTTTATTTAGTATTTAATATTATTTCACCACATGAAATCAAAACGTGTACAGCAAACAATCAAACAGACCACCAAACGAAACAATCGTCGATACAGATATCCCTAGAGTGCAACTATCTGTCTGAGCTGAACTGTGTCTGCATTCAATAGACTGGACTGGACTAGACACACATGTCCTATGCTGCTGAGTGCACTCCATGTGGTGAAAATCATCTTGGCTATGTGACTAATAGATATTGCCAGTCAATGTTGTCCTTGTCGTGTGTATCGCAGCTTAGTGTATACAAATGCCAGGACAACCAATGTCCAAATGTGTGGGAAATGTTATGCCCTACCCTTGGAACACTTTAGTGGTTTAGCTACACAGGAACATTCTCAATAGGACATGTATGTTAGCGTTGCCAGTTAGGGTAGTAATTACAAATAGCTTAATTTATAAAATGAGTTTAAGTTGATCAAATTGTTTGTGCAGTTATATAAAATTGTTTTTTATATTTCCAAATTTTTGAAGAAATTTGTACAATTATTTGTTACAATTTTTAATGGGTCACGTTCCAGTCCTTATGGAAACTGATAATAAATTCTTTTGGCAACACTGTTTTGTATTAGTAGCAAGAATATTTAAATCAATGACCACCGGATTTGTTGTCTTCTCCATCAGATGTCAAGCAAGCTGGAATGACAGTAGGTGTTGTGTCTGTTTGCATTGGCTTTGATATATACTTTAGCTTTTGTTGTGGTGCTTCGTTTCAGGGAAAGCCCTTAAACACATACCTATTTGTTTGTTTTGTTTGTTCTTTTTGCTGCTCCTTGCCATTGTCATTTTTAAGCTGTATTGTTTAGTTACGTACTTTTTTTCTTATTTTGCTTTTTTTATTATAGATTACAGGTATTTTCCTTCATCTTCAGTTTTGGTCACTGCTGCTGGTGGCTTTTTGTCTGAGGGTTTCGCCCGCGCTCTCATTTGTTTGCGTCGTTCATCGGTGTGTGGCATTGAAAGCAATTACTTCTAAGCGGATTATAGGTCAACGCAAGCAAACAACAGTGATTTGTGGTGTCCGCCCTGGCCATTTAGTGATTTCAAGAGTCACAGGAATTAGCGGCACAATTTCATATTGATTTTAAGTACCGGCTGTGTATAAGAATTTAAGATACTTCTTGGAATCGAAAAGAGCAGAAAAAGATGCCATCAAACAAAGCGTTTGTATTGTACTAAAAAAAATGACAAATATTGTTCAAATGATTTGTTTGGTCACATTTGTCTCACTTAAAAGCGCTGCGGATTACTTTAAGTGACTTCACATGAGGTTTCAGTTATAACAATGTGTGTGTTTGATCATCATGGGTTTTGAACTAGATTTTAGTTTAATATTGAATAGTATAGATTAAATCGATCACATATTGATATTGCTGAGAGTTTTGTTTTACAAGAGTTGTGTAAAATAGATTATGTCACAGCTGGTAGGTATCTATTTCGATATTTCCGCCCTGCCAAAACAAAACAAAATTCTACCAAAGGGTGCTGATGAGATAGTTTGGCGTGCACTTCAACCATCTTATGTTGTGAGTAATCGACTTTCCCACCCAACTATTATCAATTCTTTCCGCAAAATTTTATATGATACGTGATCAAAAACATCATATCCATCCCTTAGTGAGGAGAACATCTCGGCAGTACCGAAAAGACGGTGACCAATCGATTCGACGTCGTACAATTTCCGCATGTGGACTGATGAGCAACCTCTTATAGAGGACCGCCTAGATATATTATATCTGTTGTTATATTGTGTTATTTTACATTTCGGTCTTAATTTCTTAAAGGCTATCGACGATTTCTACAATATTTTACGATTTGTGACTTTTAAGTCAACATTGTTTGATGAAATTGCAAGTGACCGCTTGGAATGCTGTAAACAGTGATCGAAAGTTTGAGTTAGCGATTAGACTATCAGCGACATACTCGCACTTAACATCAGAATGAAGTTATCTTCAAAAAGGAATTGTCAGTGGGTATTCTGCGGGATTAAAAAAGAGAGACTGACATTGTGATCTGTATTGTCTTTTGTGTTTGGAAAAGACTAACCAGAATCTTTCTTTGGAGGTCCCTAAGGAGCTCACAACGCCCGACAGATCACGTATTTCCCGGGAAATGCTTTGGACATCCATTTAGTGGTAGGAAATGTGAGGTAGGTAACAGAAGTTACAGAAACTCAACACAACGGCTCTCTTGGTGGCGTTGGCACCCCAAGAAACTAGGATTGGACGCGGTGGTCAAATAAGCTACTCTCCTTTAACAAAAAACAATTATTAAAATTATTAACAAAAAACAATAGGAAACATAAGAATACCAAACCCATCCAACTGCTGCCTCTATCCAACTGACGGATGTTTTTTACAAATACAAGGCTCACATCAAAGCCATATAAGAAATGAGATGGAAGGGACAGGGATGCACACTAGAAAAGAACTGTGACATCTTTTACATCTGCCATGTAGAAAGACAGCAATTTGGATGTGGATTTATAGTCGGCAAGAGACTTTGACACCTGGTCTCGCGGTTTAACCCTTTAAGTGATCAAAGATCCACTATTCGCATCAAGGCGAAATATTTTTGTATTTCGCTGATTTGTGCACACGTTCCGATGGAAAAGACGAGGACATTAAAGATGAATTCTATGAGCGCCTCGAGAAAATATATGGCAGCTGCTCTGTCCATGTTATTAAATGTATATTGAGAAATTTTAATGCTTAAATCGGAAGGAAAGATGTTCTTCGTTCAGCGTTCGGAAAATTCGTTCTACACAACAGCACCTCTGGTAACTCCCAATCAAAATACAAGAAATCAAACTGATCACGTGGTAATCGTTGAAAGGTATGTCACAAGCGTAATGGATGTGCGTGTGATGCTCGGTGCAATTATTGACTCGAATCACCTATAGCCAATGCCTATTCCAACAAAAACTCTAAATTACTGCGAACAAATCACCCCTAAATTCTGATGTTCCCGACACCCAGTAGTAGCATATGGCGAATTCTATGACCACTATCGCAACAATCGTACTGGGTTATGAAAAACCACTCTCAGCTAGGCCTGGTACGATGGTGATCGTTACAAAATGTTTGAGTAAAAGGATGTTGCACACAGGGAAAAACTTCACCCATGAATGAGGTATGAAACATCTTCTCTCGTTGTGGTAAATTAACATGCTTTCTATTTTTGGGTTCACAACTAACGGCACCTACTTCATCGACGAATGGGAACTTCACTGTTAGAAAAGTTTTTTACTAGACATGCCGATTGATTCGATACTTATAATGTGGAGTTGCTGTCGACAACTTCGAGGGGGTCGGCAATGAAAGAACAATTTAGATGACTGGAGCCAGGAGTCGAACCTGGGATCTCGTGCATGGTAGTCGGGTGTTCTAACTAATCTGCCACGGCCGGTCCCAAACAAGCTCCTTGTAATTCTGAAGTTCCTGACACACAGTGGCATTATATTTGCGAATTCTATGACGCGGCAGTGATCTGCGTCATAAAAAACTACCGTAAGACAAGCCTTATTGCGATGATGGATACAGTGCAAAACTGCAGCCAATGGCACCGCGTTCTGTAACGGCGCCCTAAACACAAGAAGAGCCTCTTCAGGCTCACAGAGAGTCAGGATATCGAAATTATCGAGATAGAGGTGAACCCGAAAGTTCTACCAAAAGGAAAATAGCAAAGGCTTTGGAACACCGATTCCCACCTGTAAGGACAGAGACGGCGGGGGTGATAAACTACCGGCTCAGCTTTTAAAAGCCGGCGGCGATGAGGTCGCAACATGTATTTACCAGCTTATAAAATCGATTTGAGTCAAGGAATGCATGTCCGATGATTGGAATCTGAGTGTTCTATGTCCTGTGCTTAAGAAAGGCGATCCAAGTGTGTGTACCAGCTATCGCGGGATCAGCCTTTTACTGATCGCTTACAAGGTCCTATCTAGTGTATCATATGAAAGACTAATGCCCATTTTAGCGAACCTGATTGGACCTTATCAGTGTGGCTGTAGAAAGGCGATCCAAGTGTGTGTACCAGCTATCGCGGGATCAGCCTTTTACTGATCGCTTACAAGGTCCTATCTAGTGTATCATATGAAAGACTAATGCCCATTTTAGCGAACCTGATTGGACCTTATCAGTGTGGCTTAAGGTGGACCTTGAAATGAAATTTTTGCGATATTTTGGTAGATGAGGGCTCTATTCCGTGCCTTTTTGAAAAAAAATGACAATGCCGAAAAAAAAAATTAAAAAAAAAAAAAATTAGGGGTTGCGCACGAGCCGAGAAAAAGGTCCACTTTGCCAAAATTAGGGGGGAAATTGCCATAGGTCATCAGGGGTCACCCGTAGGGGGGAAGAATGTATGGCCGACCCCCATTAACTTTTTACCGCCAACATTTTCCCCCAAGACACCCACCCCCTATCTCCTCCCCTTAGGGGGGTCACCATACAAAAATGGAGGTTGCTCAGTATTTTCGAAAAACACCATAGGTCATCAGGGTTCACCCCTAGGGGGGCAAAATATATGACCGACCCCCATTAACTTTTCATCCCCAACATCTTTTCCGAACAAACTTACCCTCTATCTCCACTCCTTGAGGGACTCCCCATACAAAAATAAAAGAAGCTGTAATTGAGTAGTACTACTAAGCACTTTTAATATAATATAGTCAAATTAACATATTTTTGTTCGCTGATGGGTATTTCTTGCGGTAAGAATCGATAACATGTAGTAAATACTGTTTCTCTTCTTCGCCTTGACACATTATTCTATTATAATCTTGTATCATTTTTACTCCTCTTTCGGCAGTGTCGTTCACAACGCGCAAGTTATTTACAATTCTACGACCTTCTTGATAGTCTGCGCGAGATTTCCAGGTTGCTGGATTTGCAAGAATGAAATCTTGCGATATTCCAAATCGTACAAATAAATTTTTGGTATTATGAGAGACGAAGTTGCTCAAGTCTTTAGCCAAGAATTCCTCATTCACATCTTTGAATTTCACCTCGATTTTTTTAACGCTGGAGCTTTTGATTACGACGCGAGGAGCTGGGGGAACCGGGTCGTCTTCTTCATCTTCTTCACCTTCTTCATCTTCTTCACCTTCGTTATTCTCATTTTCTAGCAATGCTTGGGCCATTTTGGCCTTCAACTCATTTGAAACCATGTCATCGAAAAAGGCAAGGGCTATGTGCTCATAGGCGAGATACCATAGGTGACCGATAAATTTCTTTATCATTACCCGAGATAAATCCTGGTCAACGGACTTGTACTCGACGATGTCCTTCAAAAACTTCCAATCTTGATTCGGCGCCTCAGCTGCTCGAGAAGAACCAAACCATGCCTTGACGTAAAGTCGCACCACAAAAATACAAACGTGTCGAATACCATTCAATTCACATACAGATAAGTGAAAAGTTCTCCGAAACAAAAACATCTTGAGGCTGTAAATGGCTTTTGCCATCCATCGAGCATGGGAAACGGGTCCTGGAGGTCGAAAATGGTAATTCTCAAGTTTTTCACCCAGAAACAAAAGAATTAATTGTAGCATTTCTTTGTAGTCATCGCGAGGGTGTTTCTCCTTCAATTGATCTAAGCGAAACTCCTTTATGCCGACTTGCATTGCCACAGGAATTTTTCTGACAACTTGATCGTCTATCAAGCCAGAATGGAATGGTTTAACCTTTACAGCGCCCCATTCCTGTTTGAAACGGTCAAAGCAAGGAACGCCTGGTGCACTGGTCTTTCCCATTTTTGTCTCAAAAACTTCCCTTAGCACCAGTTCGTATACGTGGTGTCTGCAAGGTAAATATAAGATTTCTCTCTCCAACAGCCGCTCAAGAGCAACTGCGGCTCCGGAGAATGGGCCACTGTTCGTTGATGTCGTGTCGAAAGAAAGTCCTTGTATTCGATGTGTCATATGCCAAGATGCCAACAGTTGATAAACGGCATGTGCTATTCTCCGGCCTTTTGCTTTCCCATTTTCTACTTTGGGAACTCCAAGAAGTTGTTCTTTTTCTCCGTACGAGACAATTACCGGTAGACGGTCGATTTACTTTTCGCGGTCGTCGGCACTTGTTGAATGACAACAATCGATGAATGAACTGCTATTTATAACTACTACGTATTTTGCAATATTTTACTGCCAGGTACTGATGAATGGGGGCATCTGCTACGTGTGCGTTTCAAATTTTTCAAGACTTTTCAAACAATGACCACTCTTGAATATTGGTGGAATTTCTGTAAAAAAATCAAAAAAAATTAAAAAAATCTCGATATTGTGCAATGTAAATACATAGATTTTCAGTATTTTTGTATGGGGATTCCCTCAATGAGTGGAGATAGAGGGTAAGTTTGTTCGGAAAAGATGTTGGGGATGAAAAGTTAATGGGGGTCGGTCATATATTTTGCCCCCCTAGGGGTGACCCCTGATGACCTATGGTGTTTTTCGAAAATACTGAGCAACCTCCATTTTTGTATGGTGACCCCCTTAAGGGGAGGAGATAGGGGGTGGGTGTCTTGGGGGAAAATGTTGGCGGTAAAAAGTTAATGGGGGTCGGCCATACATTATCCCCCCCTACGGGTGACCCCTGATGACCTATGGCAATTTCCCCCCTAATTTTGGCAAAGTGGACCTTTTTCTCGGCTCGTGCGCAACCCCTAATTTTTTTTTTTTTTAATTTTTTTTTTCG
Source organism: Muscina levida (assembly GCA_964034835.1). Taxonomy (NCBI): domain Eukaryota; kingdom Metazoa; phylum Arthropoda; class Insecta; order Diptera; family Muscidae; genus Muscina; species Muscina levida. Next base: position 106,772,413 of record OZ035884.1, on the reverse strand, counting down.
GCATTGTCATTTTTTTTCAAAAAGGCACGGAATAGAGTCCTCATCTACCAAAATATCGACACAAGGTCCACCCTAGTGTGGCTGTAGACACGGTAACACGACGACCGACCAGATATCTACACTATGGCAAATACTGTTGATGACACAAGAAGTGCAGATCGACACCTAACATCTATTCATCGATTACAAAGTTTTCTTCTACAGTTCGATTCGACAGCAATTATTTGACAATATGGCTGAGTTTGGTATCCTCGTGAAGCTGGTACGACTTTGTGGGATGACACAGACTGACACAAAGTCTTCAGTGAAAATATGCAAAAATCTGACTGAGCCATTTTCTACCAAGAGAGGCTTTAGACAAGGCAGTAGTCTGTAATGCGATCTCTTTAATATCAGGATGGAGATGATCATGTGGAAGGCCGCAGTAGACAGGACAGGTACCATCTTTAACAAAAGTCGCATGCTGCTGGCGTATACTGAGGACATAGGTATCAGTGGCCGTGGACTGCGCGTTGTTACTGCGGCCTTTACAAGCATTGAGAAGCAGTCGGCGGAAGTGGGTCTGGTGGTAAATGAGGACAAAAACAAGTTATTAGTTTCAACAACCAAAGAGTCCACTCGTCTGGGAGGCTGCGTTAACGTTGACAACTATAACTTTAAAGTAGATAATTTTGTTAGTGCGGCATTTTCGAGCATTGAAAAGCGATCGGCAGAAGTAGGTCTGGTGGTAAATAAGGACAAAACCAAGTGCTTTGGTTCATCGAACAAAGAGTCCACTCGTCTGGGACGCTGCGTGAACGTTGGCAACAATAACTTTAAAGTAGATAATTTTGTCTACCCTGGCTCCGCTGAAAAGAAAATCAAGAGAAGGGTACTGAAACCGCCGCTACTATACGCTGAGCCAGCCATTAAATGACAAAACCCTCTCTCGACAACAGGACGATGCCACTTGCCGCAACGAAAAAATGACACTTTTGCACGGCAAATTCAAGTGGTGGTGATGTCAATTGGCCTACAAGATCATGTGATTTGACACCGTTGGACTTTCTTTGGGGTTATTTGAAAGAAAAGGTGTACGTCGATAAGCCAGCAACAACTCAAGAGCTAAATGATGAGATAATTCGCCACATTAACGGCAAAGAACATCAATTATGCCTCAGCTTCATCGAAAATTTGGACCATCGGATGGAGGAGTGCCGTCGAGATCGTGGCGGCCATTTGGCCGACATTTTTTTCCATACATAATTGAACCATACCAATATTATCATAACAAGAAGAAATGACAATAATATCCTTAATAATTTGTGTTTTATTCAAAGCAACATCGGCCCTTAACATTTAACCACCCTTTATATTTGTTACTCAAGTTTACATTTCGTTGTGAACTAACTGGCATGCTCATTATTTAGTATAAAAATGTAAATGTTGCTGGGAACATTTTGATCTTTTCGTCCGAACAACTAAGTACTGGTTCGTCAACATTTCTCCACATTTATTTCGAAGCCAAATAATTTGTATTTGGTTTGACAACTTTTCGTACGAAATTATGAACTCAGTACAAGTCTTTAAAGAGGAACTTCCAAACTTTATTGACTTTCCAATTCTATTATAAATAGCTAAACTTCCTACATAGTACAAGAAAAAGCGTTACCATTGAATTTTACGTTTAATACCGTACCATCATCTACCCCAAAGCATGGCGCAGCAACTAAATTGTCATTTTATGCGAACCACGGAGTGCCCAGAAAAGACATCAACTATAACATCAGCCAAACAGAGAAATCCCTTATTAAATGCGAACAGAAAACATACAAGACTGCTCAATAGTGAACACCCTCTAGAAAGAAAATATAACTGGCAAAAAAAAAATAGATTGTCGCAGCCAGCTGAAAACAAAAATTAGAAATAACATAAAAATAATGATTACAACATTTGCGCTAACTACAATTCCCTTAGCCAAACCCCTACCCACATCACCCAGCTGACGGGTCATGTTGTAGTTGTTACTACTGCTGCTGCTCAAGTTAGATTTGCTATGGCCTGTGTTAGTCCTGTGTGCGCCAAGATAAATGGTTCCCCCTACATAATTGTGATTGTTTTCCAAAATGCTGCAAAGCCAACCTTCAATCACCCACCCTCGCCGCGGGACCCTCACAAAGGACACTGTAATTATACATTGTTGTTGCTGCTGATGTTGTAGTTGCGTTTAACGTTATGTTTAGTGATAAATGCGTCAAATTATAAACGAATTTTTCATAGATTAATTGGGCGTAAACGCCAAATACAACAACTACAGCTCAAGTAGTAGTAGTAGTAGACGACGACAACAACAGTACAAACGAGTGTCAAAAGGCAGGAACAGCGGCAACATGCGTTGTGAGCAACAACAACAACAACATAAATAAGGGAGAGCAACATAACATTAGCGATGGTTGGAAATAAGTTGAAATGTTGTAATGGTATTTGAATGATTCGTATACAGACGATAAAGTAACACACAAAAAAACACACTATCTGCATGAGTCTTAGAAGATTGAAAAAGCATCAAGTAGAGACCGCAATGCCACACAGAGGATGACATCTGCGATGGCGGGCGTAAGAGAATGTGAGTACATTGTCGTTTGATGACAGTTGTTGTACAGTGGGTTAGTTAAGGATACAAGGCGATAGTCCGTGTTAGAAGTACAATACGAACTGATACAGGAAAAGTAAGGATACAATTTTTTCAAAATGGAATGAATGCTATTTAGAGGTACTAGTTCCTATATGTATTACAATTCATTGGTATAAATATTTTTTCATATACGAGGACAGTATCTTCAGGAATGGGTTAAAGTTAAAATCCCTTAACTGCACAAAATGTATAATATTAATCTGTATGTAAGTTATTTTTGGGACCGGCCGTGGCATAGTGGTTAGAACACGCGACTTCCATGCGGGAGATCGCAGGTTCAAAACTGGCTCCAGTCATCTTAAAAGAAAAAAAAAATTAAGAACATTTCCTTTCATTGTCGGCTCCCCTCGAATGTTGTTGACAGCAACTTCGCAGTATTAAGCGTCGATTCAATCGTCGTGTCTAGTAATAGCTTCTCAAACAGAGACGTTCGCATTCGTCGATAAACAAGTAGGTGCCGTTAGTTGTGAATCTAAAAATAGAAAGCGTGTTAAATCACAACAACGCGAGAAGCTACCCCATACCTCATTCATGGGGTGCAAAGGGAAATTAAGTTTTAAGTTTTTTTATGTAAGTTATTTGTTAGCCCCACAGTGCTTCATACTATATTCTTCACAGGCATTGCAGACAAAATGTATGTAAGTTGTTTTCTACATTAATTTCGTTAACATTTCGTTTGTTCGTTTTAACATTTTTGTAGATTTTGCCTTACACAACTATACTGTTTTGAGTATTTTTTTTTTCTCCAACTATGTGGTTTATGACTACGTTCTTCATCCTTAGATTCCGTTTTCTACAATGTATCGTGTAATATATATGATTTTCGCGTATTAAATTATGCGTAAATCCACAAATGTTGTTTTCGTTGTGCTCGTGTGGATGTGAATTGTCATGTATCTTTATAGGAGGGTCGTTTAAAGCAGTTCTGTATTTGAGAAAAAATAACTTATTTTAAGGAACAAAATGTAGAATAACAAAGTCCCAGTCAGGGTGAAGACCAGGCCAGTGTAGTAAAACCCCCAAAGTGTTTCACATTCCCAGGTTAAACTTGTTTAATGACTATTTTTTCCTCATCTTGATGTTTGTTCGCTAAAATCCTAAAAAAAAATTTTTATTTTTCCGCATTTTTATTTTCATAAATTTTCCACAATAAATCCAAACTTCTGGCCATATATGGGCTGTCTCTTATGTGGTAAGTCGAAAACTGGTCATTGGTGATGATATTGAATGATGACTCTGACCCAAGTACTGTACTGTACATTAGACCGGGTCGGTCCCCATACAAATTTTTTTTTTCTCCAAAGTCGAGGGCAAATATTAAAGATCACTTCGAGACAACTTAAAAAAAAAATTTTTTTCCTCCCCCACCCCGGGAAAAACAGCCAAAATCGTTTTTTTATCACTGCTTTTTTGTTTGTGGCTCAATCGTTAAATCAAAGGCATCGGTGGATAGGTTTCGACGAGTACTACATTTGTCCTATTTACAGCATTAACAAAAACATTTTTTTATGTTGTTTGCATTATTATCGCAAATTATTGCATACTTTATAGCGCTGATACAAAATTTTATAAAAATGGTTTTATACTTTGTAGCTCAAATTGTTGCATAAGCCTTAACGACATCGAAAAAAAATTAAAAATTTTCTCGAGATAATTCATTTTTAATCTAGTTACCGACGAAATATAATTTTTATTACAAATAAAATCCCAAAAAGAGCAAAGATATGTATGTAATTACAGTAAATATTGGCGCGACTCAAGTTCCGTTTACTACTTTCTAGTTTTGCAATAATTTTTCATTTCGATTAGTCATTCCTAGCGCTGATTCACTTAAATTTCGCACAAATGTTCAGTGTTGCAAATTGCATGGAAAGAATACAAGTGCATATTTATGTCTATATTTTATTATTAATACTTCCATTTTGGACCAGATATCTTTATAATTTCGTTGCTTGAATATTGGTGACGCTGAATATCTTCATCCGCATGCTTAAAAACACTGTTTGCGCTCAAAGTATGCAATAACTTGTATTTAATTTTTTTCTCCAAACGCTAAGAAGTATGCAATAGTTTTCTGTAATAATGCAAACAACAGGAAAAAATATTAGTGTTGATGCTGTAAATACATTTTTTTATACGTAACTTTTTTGTTTTTGAATAAAACTGTATACTTCCAAAGCAAAATGTTCTTCGTTTTTTAAGGACTTTATCTGAGAAAAAATATTTTTAAATTTTAGGGGTAGAAATTGCTCTAAATGAGGCCATCATATCAAGATAATGTCGTATGTCAGCGACATCTACAGGACAAATGTAGTTCTCGTCGAGACCTATACACCGATGTCTTGTACGGTACGATTGAGCCACAAACAAAAAAGCAGTGATAAAAAAAACGATTTTGGCTGTTTTTCCAGGGGGTGGGGGAGGAAAAAAAAATTTTTTTTAAAGTTGTCTCGAGGTGATCTTTAATATTTGCCCTCGACTTTGGAAATTTTTTTTCGCGACCCGGTCTACTGTACATATGTAGTGAGCTTGCATATGAAACTGGCTACATATTTGTTTAAAACGTCTGAATAATCTTAATTTTCAACGGATTTAATATTAATCTTGCGTATATCGCAAACCAATGATGTGAATTAATGATTTAATAACACACAGTGCAACAGCCAACATGATGGGAGGGGGGGAGGTGAGAAATTTCAAGTCTGGATGAATGTACTAGGTCAGTTCCTAAATTTGATGTTCGCCTTTTTCCATCAAATTTCCCTCAATAACTTAAAATTGTTGACGATATATAGGTTGGCTTATATGTGATAAGTAGAAAACTGCTTATTGCTGACTGTACTGTAACATGTAGCGAGTTTGCATGTGGTTCTTGCTACATATGTGTTTACAACGTATGAGTAATATCAATTCAATTCAATTTATATTAATCATACGTACATCGTTCCAATATTGCTGATTTGTGGTTGAGATATTCCATGTCATGGTAAATGTACTAGATCAGTACAGTAAAATCCCCAAATGGTTCGGCGTTCTCTACAATTCTGCTGAAGAATGGAAAGGGAAATCGTTAATGGATCTTGAGTTATTGTAGAGAAATCAATCGAACAAACATCAATATAAGGAAAACATATAAAATCTCGTAACAAAAAGTTTGACCTAAGAACGCCAAGTCCTTTGGGAATTTGCCTATACTGGCCTAGTACCTTTACCCTGACTGGGTATTTCTCACCACCCAGATAATGACCCCGAAAATTTTATACAGTGTTATTTACCAGCATAATAAGTTATCGAAACTAAAAAAATTAAAAAAATACAATCGAATTCTTTATTAGATGATTTCAGTGAAATGCATGTAAATTCACTGAATTTGCGAATTTAACAAAAACTCATTTATCAAGCGAAAGGAATATGAATTTATTCAGAGAGTTAGAAAAATTGAACTAATAGCCATTTCTTACGAGAAAAAGTGAAGCATATTAAGGGATAATTATTGGACACCTAATAAATTAAGGTCAAATTGATTTCAAGACATCTTAAGATGATTTACCAATGCCCGTTTGTCTGTCTGGCTGGCTGGATGCTGTGCAGGCTAACTCGAGTAAAACTTGACTACTTCTTATGAAACTTTACTTTCATACTTACTTAGCTGGCACTATTTCGCATATTTTCGTATATTTTGAATGTAAACCAGAAGTAGCAAAGTATTATTTTCCCTTCTATCTTCTGCGCTTTTTCTTCAATTCGTCACTTCAAGTTCTGCATGCTTCTCAGTCACCTGATCCATCCAACGAAGTTTGGTTGCCACTTCCTGCGCTGCCCATTGAGTTTGTTGGCGAAGACTTTTCGAGCCGGAGAATTTTCGTCCATTAGTACAAAATGTCCCAGAAAGCGCATTTAGTCTATTTGAGAGCTCTTGCAACGTCGACGTAGTTATACAGCTCATACAACTCATGGTTCATACGACGGTACTCGCCGTTTTCAATGATTGATCCAAATATTTTGCAAAATATATTTCTCTCGAAGACTTCCAGAATAGATCGATCCGTTTGTGTCCTTGACTAGGATTCTGCGTCTTAGAGCAAAAAAGATAGTATCAGTGTCTGGTAGATCTTTGTTAGTCGAGAGAGGGCTTTGCCATTAAATCGCTTGAATCAACTCTTGATTTCAATGCTGACATTTTTATTTTATTTAGGACGGAACCAAGGTAGGCAAAGTTATAGTTGTCATCGTTTACGCAAGAGTAGACTCCTTGTTCGTTGAAAAAAAATAACTTGGTTTTGTCCTCATTTATCACCAGACCTACTTCTGCCGACTACTTCCCACTGTTTAAAAAGCCTGCAGTAACAATCAATGTTATCTATATGATATGCGATCAGCATGCAACTTTTATTACTTGTTGGTACCAGTATCAGTCGTGTTTAATGTAGCCTTCCACATTATCATCTCCATTATGATAAAGTGATCGCATGACGGATTATCGCCTTGCATATTTTCACTGAAGACTTCGAATCGGTCAGTGTCATCCTGCAAAGTCGCATCAGTTTCGAAGGGATACCAAACTCAGCCATAGCATCAAACAATTTTTGTCGTATTCGACTGTCCGAATGTAGCTTTGTAATCGATAAACAGATGGTAGATGTTGATCTGCATCTCTTGAGTCTTCTCCAGAATTTGTCGTATTATGAATGTATGATCGATCGTAGATATACCATGAAAGCCCAGATAGACTTTAGTCGTTCACATAACACAATAGACAGAGCCTTGTTTGCAATGGGTAAAGGCTGATCCCTCGGTAGTTGTTGCACACACTTGGATCGCCTTTTTTGGCATTGGGCACAGCATACTCAAATTTCAATCATCGGGCATGCATTCCTTTAGCCAAATCGTATTTATGACCAGGTGCATGCACGTTGCCAGCTCTTCGCAGCCGGTCTTAAAAAGCTCTACTGGCAGTCCATCGGCCCCTGAAGCTTTATTGTTTCTAAGCCGTGCAATTGCCGTGCTGATCTCATTTTGGCTCGACGTCGATGATGGAAGTGATTTTGTCACTTAAGCTGCTGTCGGCAACGATCAGAGTATGAATGTATTGCCTACATATTTGCAACGCAATTTGGATGTCTGTGGCCAGATTTCCATCTTTATTCTTTCAAGTGAGGATTCCTGTTAAAAACAATTGCTCTTTACCTTTTAGTAGAACTTTCAGGCTTAACCTCTATCTCCGTTCTTTTCGATATGCTGGTTCTCTCTCTCTCTTTTCTTCCATAAGCGATTTTTCAGCCTGAACATGTATTTCATCTTCCTCCTCTTCTCATTACATCTTTACGTCACAGCACGCATTACCATTAGTTGCAGTTTTGCTTTGTATGCAGCATCCATTCACTCCGATATTGCGCGACTTTCCTCATCGTACCTCGGGCGAGTCTGAGCGTGGCTTTTGCTAACCCAGTGTGGACGTTGCGGCAGTGGTCATAGAATTCGCAATATGACGCCACTGTGTGTCGGCAACATTAGAATTGGGGGGATTTGTTTGAATTAGATGAGACAGTTGGTTGGAGGAGGCATTGGCTATATCGGTGGTATGCAGCTTTGCGATGTCTAGCTTCCATTGCGTTTAGTTACGAGTGTTTTTAGCACTACCTAATCGCATACGTATATTTACTGGGATGATCCGAGTCAATAATTGCTCCGAGCATCACACGAACATCCATATCGCTTGAGATATGCTTTCCATAGATTACTATGTGATCATTCTGGTTTTTTTGTCTATTGATCAGGGGATATCCAGGTTGCCTTGTTATTGGTCTGGTTCCACTCACTACCATGTTTCTTGCCGACCAGTCCGAATCCGTTGTCGGAGGTGTTGACCTAATTTTTCATCTGCGAAACCAAAAGCATCTTCTCTTCTTATTTTAACATTCAAATCTTTTAGTCATATAGTTTCTCCAGGCGCTCATAGATTTCAGCTGTAATGTCCTTGTCTTTGTCTTCCGTCGGGGTGTGAACACAAATCAGCGTGATGTAAAAATACTTCGCCTTAATACGCAGAGTGGTTATTCGTTCACTTACGGGGTAAAGCCGCAATACCAGATGTCGAACTTTCGCGCCCACAATGAATCCTCATTCAAATTCGTGTCTCTCTGTATGACCGCTGTATGTGATGTCACAGTTCTTTCGTCGTGTGCATCCCTGTCCCGTCTTTCGCATTTCCTGTATGGCGGTGATGTCAACCTTGTATTTTTCGAGGACATCCGTCAGTAGGATAGAGGCACCTTCTCTGTGGAGAGTTCGGACATTTTAGCTACATGTCCTTAAATTATAGTCCTTAAAATGTTTGCGGAGGTCGTGAACATTTAGGGGTTCATGTGTTTTTCTTCGTGTTTTCATAACAATTTGTTTTGTTTTAAGAGAGTGGCTTATTAGTACAGCGCACCTGATCTTGGGGCCACTAAGAGCCTTTGTGTTGAGCTTAATTTATTTATGTTATCGACTCTCTAAGACAGATCGGCGATAACATGCCATGTAGGTTGCTCAACATTCCATCCTCTCACATTTGCTACTATTACCCGAGGAACATGAGATCTATCGGACGTTGTGAGCTGCTTGTGAGCCTTCAACGAGAGATTCTGGTTATTCCCAAGTGAATAATGATTGGAAAACTCAAATTAGAAAATCCCCTTAAAAAAATTAATTTCCCTTTACACCCCATGAATGAGGTATTGGATAGCTTCTCGCGTTGTTGGGAATTAACACTCTGTTATTCACAACTAACGGCACCTACTTGTTTATCGAGGAATGCGAACGTCACTGTTTGAGAAGCTTTTACTAGACATACCGATTGACTCGACACTTATAAGAAAAATTAATTTATTTTTTAAATGACTGGAGCCAGGAGTTGAACCTGGGATCTCCCGCATGATAGTCGCGTATTCTAACCATTATGCCACGGCCGAGCCCAAAAATTTCCTATTACGTATAAATTCAATTGAATATCTTTAGACATTGATGACAGACGTCGGCGAATGGGGATCAGATAGATTTGATATAGATAGAGACGAGAATCGATCTCTGGTCTCCAGCATGATAGTTGCGTGTGCTAACCTTTCTCCCCTTCTCATAAAATCCCCCACAGCCCCCTCGTAACTATTGACTGCACTGTTGTCTTGTATGGCACATCCTTTTCTTCGCATAATACACGACATTTTTCATACTTCTAGAACTTGTCTGAGTGTAATTTTTAATAATCAAACAGGTCGTTGCAACAGTGGTTATTCCCACTATATGTTATGAATATCAGTATTAGATGGATATGTTTGCAGTTATTAACAGAGTAGGTTGGAAAAGGCATTGACTACCTCGGTAGTGTGCAACATTGTGCTAGGTCATAAGCAGTTTTCGCAAGACGTCATCTGCTGACAACTTTTACAGAACCATATTGGATATTCGAGTATATACTGGCACGACGCTTCTATCATTATTTCATATTACAAACAACCTAACTTTAGAGAATTGTTGGTTTCAGTGGTAGAAAAACCTTTTCACAAATTTCGTATTTCCTGTCACATATCCACTACTTACTCTTGTAACCAAATACATACAGATACGCCACTGTTGTAGCTATATTTTTTTAAACACAAAAACTTTCTACCCAAACCCCTTCGATTAATCTTCTGTATTTATTGTCTACATATTGATATGTACCTTCTCCATAGCCACCCAGATTCACTTGTACTGTCTTCTTCTGAATAGTAATTCCTACTCATTCGCCCAGTTGCCAGTGATTTTTTTCCAACGAAAAATTATCATCACAATATATGAAATTGTCATATTTAATCGTGCGTATTGATTTTATTACTCATTCGCTTTATCTTTTTTATTGCGAATTTGGTTTGACGCTTGATTTACTTGATTACACTTGTATTAAATATAAATGGTTAGCATTACCAGTTTCCCCCGACAATACCAGTCAACCACGAAATACAAGGATACTTGTCACAGTATTCTAAATGTGATAGGTACTGAGTGGGAGAATAGCGGCAACATCTTGTTTTGTTTTCTCAATATATTGTAATTGTTATTAAACTTCAAAAGTGTTACATGTAGACTTATGCTAGTGAATTGATATTGTTTCTTTGAAGAGGGTCACTTGTGATGTGACAGCATAAGTGTGTGGTGGTTTTGTTTTACTACTAACTTCATATCGAAATGAAAATGTGATTTCCTGTGGCAACTTTTATTAGCTGTCTATGTTGAGTTTTATTTGAACTTCTTTTTTTTTCTAAGTTGTGATGGTGATGGTTTTTGCTTCATTTGTTATCTTCTCATTATTAGTTTTGTAGCTGTGACATTTTGCACCTCTATTATGGCTGACCTTTAGGTGATGTAGATCTATAGCAGGGTGTTAGGCAAAGGGTGCAACGATAAGAATGACCAAAGGTTGCAAAGTGAGTAGGACAATATTAGCTTTTATAAATAATATTAGGCATTATTTTATGCGTAATTTGTTGTTGTTGTCCCCTAGTCAACTTTATAAGCTTTGTTGGTTTCTAACCATTCCTTTTGTCAACCACTTTTGCCATGTTTTATTTTTTTGCCAGCTTAGAAGGTGTGTTTATCTCTCTGACATATCTGTTAAAAATTTCCTTTGCACTTTATTCCGTGACATTCTTTCGCAAACAAACATAAATCTCTTTGAGCTTCTTGCTGCTGTCTTTTTGTCTCGTCCGTCCATTTTGTGTCTGATCCAATAGCAATTAAAAAACTTCTACACATATACCCATCTCCAATACTCGTTATATGTTGTAGGACTCATATGTGCCCATGTAATACATATGGATGTAGTTACCACTAACACATACAATTAAAAGCATATATGCTCGCTCGTGCCCTACTCAACCACTCAAATGTCATGTCTGTCGATACAGCGAACGAGAGAGTGTTAGGGATCTCATATGCACGAGATTATTTTGTTTGTATAAAACGTCGTTGTTACTTTAATATTCAACTTTGTCAATATTTCAAAATGAAAAGAAAACTGGGGGGGGGGGAGAAAAAAACTTAACCATAGATATATTAATATAAAGGATGAGGAGAGTTTTCAAGGCAAACGGCTGTGGAAGAGACAATGCAATGGCGATTTTGTGGAGAGAATACGGCACAGTGAAATGTTCGTGGAATGAAATTTGTAAAGGCAACTGCACATAAGAGGAATACCTGAGCTCATGTCCTTTAACCTATAGGTTAATGGTAAAAAATTTAAATTTTGCAACTTTTAAGACACTTTATGCTTTGTTCTGAATTTGTTTCCCCCACTCATTAACTACAACTTTGCTTCAGACCAAAAAGAGGGTATACCGTAGGGTATATTCCCCAATACGAAAAGTTTATCGTTAAAAACTGGTGGCTTGACAAACTCTAATATGCGTATCCCTGTTGGTGTCCATGGACATCGTAAATGATTTGTACCAGGGCAGCATCAAACTTGTCTGCAGCTCCTATAGGTGAGCTTTGACCGGGCCAAACTGCCGAAAAACTTGACCACAGACTCACAAGAGATCCAGCGGATTATCATCATTGCAACACTTCCATTACAACAAATGATTCGAGAGTTGTCAAGGTTTAGAAACCCGTGAGAATCTCCCGGGGATCGTAGTGGTTCTGAACCAAGTTTGTATATCCAAGTATATCCCTCAGGGTATACAAAGTCAGTTGATAGCTGAGCGAGACTAAGTCAGAAGATCCCGTAGGTAAGGCGAACCAGAAGTTGACGAGGATGTGCTATTGGAAAATTATATATGAAGCATGACGGCTGACCTAGGAGACAGCTCTGTCAAACTTAAGGATGAATCCAGCACTACCGAAAGTGCTTACAAGTTCACAGTGATCAAGGTACCCGGATATAAAGGTCTTACAAATAAATCTTTACTGAAGTAAGACAACATCTCCTCTTACGGGAGATCCCGAGGATAATGCTGACAAACACATCAGTAGCAAAGAAATTGGCGAGGACGTGCTACTGGAAGATGTTAGATGAAGCATGACAGCTGACCTAGGTGACAGCTCTGTCAAACTTAAGGATGAATCCATCACTACCGAAAGTGATTAAAAGGTCACAGTGATCGAGGTACCCGGGTATAAAGGTCTTACAAATAAATCTTTACTGATATAAGGCATCATCTCCCGTTACGGGATATCCCGAGGATAAGTTTGACAAACACATCAGTTGCAAAGAAGTTGACAACGATGTGCTACTGGAAGATAATAGATGAAGCATGAAAGCTGACATGGAAGACAGCTCTGTCAGACTCCAGAAAAAGTCCATCACTACCTAGTTCACACCGATCGACGTATCCAGGGATGAAGGATCTATAAAATTTTTTTTATCAAAGTCAGGCAGCATCTCCCTTTACGGGAGATCCCGAAGATGCTGACAATTGAATTTTTACCGAAGTAAGGCAGCATCTGCCAACCTTACTCTCTTTTATTGCGAAGAATAGAGCCGATGGATAGTCGACGAAAGAATTATGGTATCAGGCGCAGTAGTTACAAACCTTTTGGCCTTTCAACTCCAGGTAGGTCAAGATCTTGCATGCTCATCAAAAAACAAAATTTACTTCACAGCATTAGTTGTAGTAATACTTTTGTCATTAGCCTCTCGGTATGAAAAGACCAGGGGGTAAGGTTAGGTTAATTCGGCAGCCGCGTTCAGCACAGCTTACATGGGTACTAGTATGAGTCCCGTTGTGATATCATTTTCAAATTTTCGCACCAAATATTCCAAACGTCGCTCTCAAGCCATTTCTTTGCTCTGACGAAGGTATAGATGTTTCGCAAATCGCCTACTGATAGACAGGTAGGTATTGATCATAAGTGGCCGATAGCCAAGCTTTTCAAAAGCAAGGCAGTGACATATAAGATAGTCCGTGGGCTCCACTTCGCCCTCATCATTGCAGGGTTACTCTTTGACGAAATAAAGTAAATTTTTGATACTATTTAAAGTACTTTTCGGTGCAACAAAAGTATTTGGGGCAATGAAGTACAACATTAGTACTCATTTATGCAATAAAAATACTGTGGCAACATAAAATTAATACAGCCGTTTCATGTTTTAACATTACGTTTACATTGAGGTCACGTTGAGGTCAAGGCTGTTATTGTTGAAAAAGCAATAAAACCTAAATCTATTTTGCGCTTGTGCCTAATGCAAAATTATGTTTCGACTAAGTTAATGTTTTCAAGCAAAAAGATTTTTTTCTTACAAACATTTTAATGATTCACTTTGATAGAAAATCTCAATTAAATGATCAATCTTAATAAGATTTATAGCTTTGTAAAATTGCAAAATTTGTAATTTTCCATAGATTTTCTCTTATCAAAACCAATGTGCTCCGACGGCCGCCAGGCAACTCCATATTATTCCTAAGCCACCGCCAACCACTGTTCTAGGGTTGCTATGTAACACTTGATGGTATTTGTGTGCCATAGAAGTAAGATAGCAAGCAATATAATACGTATAACTTTTTAATCTAAGTTTTTAATATACAACTGTCAAACGTAAGACAAGTATATTCTGTTTTCATCCTTTGCTCCATCCACCCCAACGCTGCTAGCCACAGCCTTTGCGGATTTATCGCAACTTATTTTTTCATCTTTTTTTTAGTATGTACAGCAGAAGTAGAAACGTAGATGGCAATAAATTTTAAAACATTAAAAGAGGTGTAAAGTGTAAATTAAAACACTCATAAAAGCGATTAAATTTCATATTTTGTTCTCTTACTTTTGTGACATTTCCAACATTGTGTGAGGATTTTATGCGTTTGCTTTTCATATAAAGATGTCAATATATCTAGATGACGCTTTGTGTGTGTGTCATTAAAGGAGAAATTTTGCTGTTATTCAAAAATTAATCTTACGTATGTAACACTACTGACACCGTTATGACCCTTGAGAAGTATTAATTTGTACTCGGACTGTAAAAGGTTTTCGAGTTTTAATGAAATTGGCGATTACTGCAGAGAATGATGAGAGTATTAATTGGATACAAAAGAAAAGCATTCAAATAATGAACCAATGGCAATTGATTCATTATACAGTACAACACATGATCTTGGAACTCAATTCTGAGAACTGCACGTGAAAGTAGCCCCAAAGAGAAGAAGTTCTGCATCATTCGTTTTGTCAAGTTACATGCCATAATAATATAATATCGATTTGAAGTTAGTAACTGTCGTATATGGGAATTTGTCACGATTTCAATGAGCTGAAAAATGTTTTACTATGTTATTTTAATGCTACGAGAATTGATAATATGATAATATGATAATATGATAATATGATAATATGATAATATGATAATATGATAATATGATAATATGATAATATGATAATATGATAATATGATAATATGATAATATGATAATATGATAATATGATAATATGATAATATGATAATATGATAATATGATAATATGATAATATGATAATATGATAATATGATAATATGATAATATGATAATATGATAATATGATAATATGATAATATGATAATATGATAATATGATAATATGATAATATGATAATATGATAATATGATAATATGATAATATGATAATATGATAATATGATAATATGATAATATGATAATATGATAATATGATAATATGATAATATGATAATATGATAATATGATAATATGATAATATGATAATATGATAATATGATAATATGATAATATGATAATATGATAATATGATAATATGATAATATGATAATATGATAATATGATAATATGATAATATGATAATATGATAATATGATAATATGATAATATGATAATATGATAATATGATAATATGATAATATGATAATATGATAATATGATAATATGATAATATGATAATATGATAAAATGATAAAATGATAATATGATAATATGATAAAATGATAATATGATAATATGATAATATGATAATATGATAATATGATAATATGATAATATGATAATATGATAATATGATAATATGATAATATGATAATATGATAATATGATAATATGATAATATGATAATATGATAATATGATAATATGATAATATGATAATATGATAATATGATAATATGATAATATGATAATATGATAATATGATAATATGATAATATGATAATATGATAATATGATAATATGATAATATGATAATATGATAATATGATAATATGATAATATGATAATATGATAATATGATAATATGATAATATGATAATATGATAATATGATAATATGATAATATGATAATATGATAATATGGTAATATGATAATATGATAATATGATAATATGATAATATGATAATATGATAATATGATAATATGATAATATGATAATATGATAATATGATAATATGATAATATGATAATATGATAATATGATAATATGATAATATGATAATATGATAATATGATAATATGATAATATGATAATATGATAATATGATAATATGATAATATGATAATATGATAATATGATAATATGATAATATGAAATAGAAATAATATGAAACAGAAAAATAAGAAAAAAAACAGGAGACACATAAGACAAAAAAAGAAAAATAAGACAAAAAAGACAAGTTAGACATATAAGTAATTCTGACAAGTGAAACAGATATGAATAAAAAAAACGACAAATAAGACGATTATGACAAATAAGACATATAAAGACACAAAAGACAAATAAGACATATAAGACAAATAAGGCAAATTAGACAAATAAGACATATAAGACAAATAAGACAAATAACACAAATAATACATATGACAAATGAGACAAATAATAAATATAAGACAAATATTATAAATAAGACAAATAGGACCAAAAATACAAATACGACAAATAAGACATATAAGACAAATAAGACAAATAAGACAAATAAGACAAATATAATAAATATGACAAATAAGACACATAAGACAAATAAGACATATAAGACAAATAAGACAAATAATACATAAGACAAATGAGACAAATAAAACAAACGAGACAAGTAAGACAAATAAGACAAATAAGACAAATAAGACACATAAGACAAATAAGACAAATAAGACAAATAAAACAAATAAAACAAATAAGACAAATAAGACAAATAAGACAAACAAGACAAATAAGACAAATAAGACAAATAAGACAAATGAGACAAATGAGACAAATAAGACAAATAAAACATAAGACAAATAAGGAAAATATGACAAATAAGACGATTATGACAAATAAGACATATAAAATAAATTGAACAAATAAGACAAATATTACAAATAAGACAAATATGAACCAAAATACAAATACGACAATTAAGACAAATAAGACATATAAGACAAATAATACATAAGACAAATGAGACAAAAAAACAAACGAGACAAATAAGACAAATAAGATAAATAAGACAAATAAGACAAATAAGACAAAAAAGACAAATAAGACAATTAAGACAAATAAGTCAAATAATACAAATAAGACAAATAAGACAAATAAGACAAACCGACAAATATGACAAATATAACATATATGGCAGAATAGGATAAATAGGACAAATAAGAAGATTATGTCAAATAAGACGTATAAGACAAATAGGACAAATAAGACAAATAAGATAAATAAGACAAAAAAGACAAATAAGGCCAATAAGACAAATAAGACAAAAAAAACAGGAGACAAATGAGACACATAAGCAAAATATAAGAGAAAAGACAAATGAGACCCATTAGACAAATCAGACAAATAAGTCATATAAGACAAATAAGATAAATGAGACAAATACCACAAATAAGACAAATAAGACAAATATGACAAATAAGACAAATAAGACAAATAAGACAAATAAGACAAATAGGACAAATATGATAAATATGACAGATATTGTAAATATGACAAATATTACAAATACGACAAATACGACAAATATTACAAATACGACAAATACGACAAAACGACAAATATAATAAATATGACAAATGTAACATATATGACAGATGTGATAAATATGACAAATAAGACACATAAAACAAATAAGACAATTATAACAAACATTAAAATTTTGTTTATAGTTCACACTGTATTTTATTGTTGTACACGCAATAAACATATAAAATTATACTGTATATTACTCGCAAAGACATTTTGTATTTTCTCATAACTTTTCATTGGCACTGAAAAGGAATAAAGTCCTTGGAATATAAGGTTTGGCAAAAGTTCACACCTGTATATAAATTTGAAAGGCTCTATGAAAAATGCCCCAAATGCAAAATGCCCCAAATGCAAAATGCCCCAAAAAAAAACGAAAAATTACCCAAAAAAAATTCCATACAAAATTGGGCGGACGCCCCCCCCCCCATCTCACTTTATTTTTCGACTTATGAAATATGATCATGATCGTAGTCACCAAAGAGAGTGGACGTGTTTTAAGAGCTGCGCTTTATTTAATTTTTTTGCTATTTCCGTATATAATTTTTTAATAACAAAGTTTACTTTGCTATATAAAATATAAAATACTTTCGAACGATTTAACATAAACATTCATCAAACACGGAGTGCATATTGTTACTTCATATTGTTACATAGCAAACAAAAATCAGTGTTTTAAATACGTCACAGTACAGTTCAAAGTCCAATTATCGAAACAACACACAACTCACCAGAAGAAATTGAGAAGAAAACAAAATATAACTTTACAAAAAAAGAGAATCACATAAACAGTAACAAAATTACTCATCACTGCAGTGAGATACAAAACGCAACAACACCAATTAAAAACAACAATAGTTAAACACAAAAAACCAAAAACACACATAACAATCAGTGACTATTTCTCTGCGATATGAGCGTACTTAATACAATTATGTCGGCTCCCAAAAGATCGAGAGAAAGTTTTTCGTGTGCTCTCACCGATAATGTGAACGATATTCAAGTGGCTAATACACCTAGACGCGCTAGCATTGACTCTTCGTTCAAACTTATACAAATAATAGACAAGAAATTTGAGAAGCAAAACGAGTATATGAAGAGCCTGTTAAGAGAAACTGAAGAGCGTCTCTTAGCAGAGTTTGATAAGAGAATGGAACGTTTAACCAGTGATTTTAAAGAGTTAGACGAAAGAGTGAAACGTATCGAAACAGTTGCGGATGATTTTGTAGCAATGCAATCAGAAATAAAGCTTCTGAAAAATGAAATAAAAATTCACGAAAACTCACTTGTGGCTTCAGAACTAAGGGTGAATAATGTGCCATTTAGTGAGGGTGAAAACTTATTCGAAATCTTCGCAAACATTTGTAATGTCATAAATACGCCAACTCCTGCTGTGTCTGCAATATATAGACTAAAAAATTCGAACAACAAACATAAAGAAAATTCACCTGATGCCGTAATTATAGTAAAATTGATGTCTACCTACGATAAAAACTTCTTTTTGAAATCTTTTTCTGAATATCGTAAGCGTAATAAAAATTTTTGCTTCCGATTAAACAATATTGGTATCGCATCTGAATCAAAATTTTACGTCAATGAAAATCTTACACAATCCAACTATAAGATACTTCAGGCGGCCGTGAAAATAAAAAAGCAGAATCGACTTCAAGCTGCATTTACCGTTCGAGGCTTTGTTCATGTCAAACTATCGGCAACTGACAACCCTAGGTGCATTATGGACATTAATGAACTAAATCAACTTTTTTCTCAATCAAATTCTGATGGAGATGGATCCTATAAATACTAATTTATATTATTTTTTATTATTTATTATTTTCTTGTATTTAATGTCGTGTCGAACAGGTCTATCACTGCTACTATTAAAATTATTATTTAAAATTGTATTAGTTTCATCATTATTATTTTCATTGGTACTATTTCTTTTTAATATTTTTCTTATAAAAATTTCATTATTTAGATATTTTCTTAAATCAGTTCAAATCATAAACTTTAGGCTTAAACTGTGTTGTGTTGTTGAGTTTTTTAATACTTATGTCCCAAATAAGTAGCGTAAATAGCGGCATGCATTCCACGTATAATATGATAAATGTTTTGACAAAACAGAAAAATGGCTTAAAAATATGCCAAATTAATGCCCAAAGCTTAAGAAATAAAGTTGACGAATTGCAGTTCATTTTCGAAAATTCAAATATCGACATAATATCTATATCTGAAACTTGGCTTAAGCCTTCAATTAACAATAATTTAATTACACTTCAAGGATACAATGTTTTTAGAGCGGATAGAACGAGAAATCAAGGTGGTGGCGTTGCTGTATACATTAGAAATGGAATTTCATGTAAAGTAAGATGTAAATCAAACAATAATGATATGATTGAATATATATTTCTTGAAATTGCAAATAATTGTGATAAGCTTCTATTCGGGAGTATTTATCGTCCCAACAGAAATACTGATATAACTCCTCTCATCACAATCATTGAGCAAATTTCTTTAAATTTCGAAAAAATAATTCTGGCCGGTGATTTTAACTCGAACCTTTTACAAGATTTAACTCTTGCGGACAATATGTTATCAATCGGATTGAATCCAGTGAATACACAAATACCAACTCACTTTACTTCAAATAGCTCCTCTTTATTAGATCAATTTTTTGTGTCTCGTGAATGTCCACATACTTTTTATAGCCAAATATCTGCACCTTGTTTCTCAAAACACGATCTTATTTACATGGTTTGTGATTTTTCTTTACATGCATTCACTGAAACAATAACTTTCCGAGATTTTGGAAATATTAATTACAATGTACTATGGGATGAATTTTACAAGATAGATTGGAATATTACATATTACCTTATGTCAATAGACGATCAATTAAGTTTTTTGGAAAATAATATAAAATATTTGTTTGATATGGCTGTACCTGAGAAAACCAAAATAATTAGTAGTAAAAAAAAAGATTGGTTCACAACAGATATTAAAGTTTTGATAGAAAAGAGGGACACGGCGTATTCGCGTTGGAAACGGTTTAAAACAAATCAATTACTTGAGAACTACCGTGTAGCAAGAAAACTTGTTAATCGAAAGATTAAGGAGGCAAAGCGCACTTTCTTTGCTCGAAAATTTAACAGGGCGTTGGATACTCAACGTACATGGAAAGTAATTCGTGAAATGGGTATTGGCAAGGAACATAGTTCGCCGAACAATATGAATATTGATCCTAATGAGCTAAATGATAAATTTGTTAATATAAGCATGTATAATGCTGACCACACATATTATGCCAATTATTATGATAACGCTCTGCAGGGTATTGATTTTTCATTTCAGTGCGTTACTCAAAATGATGTGTTATTAAGTTCCTTATCAATATCTTCCAATGCAGTTGGAGTTGATAATATTCACCCTAGATTTTTTAAAATTTTACTTCCACAGCTTCTTCCTTACATTACTTTTATTATAAATAAGATTATTACATCTAGCTATTTTCCCCTTAGATGGAAGCAAGCTAAAATTATACCTTTACCCAAGAACCACACTGAATACCGCCCTATCGCTATCCTTCCATATCTTTCCAAAGTTTTCGAACGGATTATTAAAACCCAAATAAATACATTTTTGTCATCTTATAACCTTTTGACAAATAAGCAGTCCGGTTTCAGATCGAAACACAGCTGCAAAACTGCCCTAATTGACGTGATAGATGATATAAGAAAGGAGGTAGATGCGGGTAATGTTACCTTGCTAGTATTATTGGATCACTCCAAAGCTTTTGACACCGTTGACCATACGATACTTATGCAGAAACTGGAGAAAATGATGAAATTCTCTTGCCCATCATTGAATCTTATGCGGTCTTACCTCGAAAATAGATCGCAATATGTTGAAGTCAATTGTAATCGATCAGAATCGCGTTGGGTAAGAAGAGGTGTACCTCAAGGTTCTATTTTAGGACCGATTCTTTTCTCTATATATTCTAACGACATACCTTCAATATTGCATAGGGCAAAGGTTAGAATGTATGCTGACGACGTCCAGTTGTATTTAAGTGGAGAGCGTGCAAATTTTGAAAGATGTGTTTCCATTTTAAATGAGGATTTAAATTCGATTTCCAGTTGGGCAATGAAAAACGGACTGTGTATAAATCCAAACAAATCTAAATGTTTAATTATAAAAAGAGGCAATGAAGTGGTATTAGGATCTTATCCCGATATCGCTATTAATGGTGATCCAATCGAAGTTGTCGCTAATGCAAAAAATTTAGGCATAATTTTTAACAGTAAATTGACTTGGAATGACCACATTATATCTGCCTGTGGAAGAACTTTTGCAAAGCTAAGAACATTATGGATTACACAGCATTTTACACCTTTTAATATTCGAATGCTACTGGCTAAATCATACCTTATTCCTACTCTAACGTACGGCTGCGAAATTTTTTCGAGTTGTGATTCACAAAGTCGTAGAAAATTAAATTCTACCTTTAATGCTATTACAAGATATGTTTATTGTTTAAGAAAATTTGACCACATAACGCCATTCCGCTCTAAAATACTTAATGTACAATTTGACGATTTCATGAAAATAAGATGTCTTGTATTTCTTCATAATTTAATAACTTATTGTGAACCGTCCTACTTATATGATCGATTACGTTTTGGCATTTCTAGAAGAAGTAGAATTTTAGTGCAATTTCAATACAGATACTCGGAATCTGAACGTCAGTTTTTTATAAACGCAATACGATTGTGGAATGCATTACCAATTAATTTAAGGCAAATACATAACACTACACAGTTTAAGCGTTTGATTATAGAATTTTTTAATCAATGAAATAAAATAAAAACTTTTTTTGTTCTTAGACAATTATGAATCATGCGATAAAAATAAAAATATAATATGTTAAATATGTTATGTAATTTACACGTTACTTGTTAGATGTTAAATGTTTTTTAACCAGACTATATTTTCATTGTTTAATGTTTAATTCAATATGTTATAAAATTTAATCGTTATTTGTTTGATGTTAAATGACTTTTTTAAACAGATTATGCTTTTATTATTTAATGTTCAATGTCGTTCTGTTAATTTTTATTATATTTGCGGAAAATTAATCATTGTTAATTATTTATATTTATTTATTTATTATTATTATTTAAAATACAAAACTTTAGAAATAAGTTAATATATAAGGAAATATGTTGTAATATTATGATTCAGACATCCCTGCACTATAATTATAAGACTGTAAGTCTTGTTGTGCAGATTGCCCAATAAATAAACTGAACTAAACTGAACTAATATGACAGAGAGATAGTTACGATACTGACTTCGACGTATGCGGCGGGGGGCGTGCCACCCGTATGCGACGGGGGGCGTGCCCCCCCACCGCATTCGTCTTTTAATAATGCTATAGAGAGAGTATAGAAACTGGCGTGCCCCCCACCGCATTCGTCTTTTAATAATGCTAAAGAGAGAGTATAGAAACTGATAACGACGTATGCGTATGTCTTTTAATAATGCTAGATTTGTTTAGAAGAATATTTTTTTGGGGTATTTTTCATAAATTTTGTGGGGTATGTTTCATAATTTTTGGGGAAAATTTCGTTCTTGAGTTTTGGGTAATTTTTGATTTTTTTTTGCCCAATTTTATTTTGGGTAATTTTTCGTTTTTTTTTGGGGCATTTTGCATTTGGGGCATTTTTCATAGAGCCAATTTGAAATATTATTAGTTTCAAGTCAATTTATTTTACAAATACTTACACTATTTATTACTTTGCTATAAATTTTGTATTTTTTAAACAAAATTACTCAATATGAGATGATATTTTTGGCTACCGTAAAATCATTAACTACCTATTAATTAATGGTTCTTTAAATATGTATTAATATGATATCAATAAATTTACAATGATTGATATATTAACAAATAGTCGATGAATTATGAATAAATTATTACAAATGATTTATAAAAATTTCTATTCGTCACAAAATAAAACTAACTAAGAAAAATAAAGATATGTTTAGCATTTAATGTAACTAATAACTTATTAACTTTATACGACATAGTGCAGATAACCTTAAATTTGCATCAAGTTTGCACAAATGTCTTCTGAGTTAAAGCCATCAAACTATATTAAGATGTCACTGCAGTTTTTTTCTTCTATTTATTTGTTAAAAGACTTCATCTTACCCTTCAGTATAACTTGAGAGTGGTAAATGTACTTCAGCACTAAGAGTAGTAGATTGTGAGAGTGAGAAGAAAAGCAAGTAAAACAAATTAAAATCTTATGTACAAGTTAAGATGTACTTGTGAGTTTTTTCTGTTTATTAGCATAGAAATCAAAGAAATTATGAAGAAATACTCAAGCTCACTTAAGCCTTTCAGGTGTCTTGTAATAAATAAATGCATGAACATAGTAAAATTGTTAAATTACATTTAAATTACCGCAGAGCAATGAGGACTCCAGTAGGTCATTTGGGAGCTACTTAGGCAGTACTAACGTGGAACCGTTAAAAAATAGATATTATTTTAGAAAGCCTTAAAGTTTTATTGAATTTGTTGAATTTGTTTTTACAGATGATAGAGGTATACTGATTTTGATCTTGCATACAAAAACTTTGGTTTTTAAAATGTTCCATATCGTCGGTATCCTGCAAAAATGTCTCAAGGTCCCTTTTATTTCAAATGGACATAATGATGCAAAAGTGTCCCATATTGATTGTCTATACCCAGTAAACAAAGCCATGTCTATTTAAAGTAAGTATACGCGTTTTTGTATTTTGTTAATCGATGCTTCCTAGAAAATGAATACCTCTATGAACCCGCACCGACCATTTAGAAAATATTAGTTCCAACTTGCAGTTGAAGTTTGACTACCACACTAAACACCGACATAAACAGAAAATGTTTCCCAAATATACCTCAATACCAAATCACCTATTCACATTTCTCCCACTACCAACATACACCAATTTAGATATTTTGCAATTATCTGCTTCTCGATCTACATCAATGACTTCTTATTTGCGAAAACAACAAAACCGAAATTAAAAATACCTTTGACAACCATATCCATAGTCTATCGACAGCGCTCTTAAGCCGCACACAACCCAAATAAATTTTCGAACAAATAAAATATCAATAACTGATAAATGTTTGTAGATTAAATTTTGTGGCAATACAACATTTATGACAGTCTAATAAATGAAACTCCCACCGTTCGCCCATCTGACGGCACATAGGGGGACTATACTTAATGGAGCATTTCACAACACACAAAACGATGCAATATGATTTGATTTCATTTAATTTGATTGGATGTGGTCATAATACTAACTACACACAAACTCACACACACACTCACACAACCGTACACTTTTGCCATACACCAAATCGCTGGCCAACAATAACAGCAACAGCAACTGCAACAACAACAACAATGAAATCAGCCATAAAGAGGAGTCCTTTTGTAAGGATCATAAAATAAGAGATAATAAACATTACGGGTAACCCATAACAATCAATAACATTTGTGTCATCCGACATCATCTGCTTTTCAGTGTTTGGCTACGATACAGGCAGGGGGGATATCTGAATATATATATTCGAATTTGTTATTTTCATTTCAATAGACTAGAAATTATTAAAATTAAGCCTCGTATTTTATTTCGATAATAGCATACAACACATACAACAGTGGCGTGTTGTTTGCTCATCGCTGTAGTATTACTCATTTCGACGGCGAAATAAATGAAAATAATTTGACTCTTTGTCGGGAGTATCTATTGTGAAAACGCTAAAATGGTTGTGCTAACTAGGGGCGAGTGATAGGAGGGTGAAGGGAGAGAATGACAAGCGCAAAGTGATACTGTTTTATAGTAATGGAGGAGATTTGAAAATCTATGGCATAAAAGTATGGAAATTTTGGTAAAAATTTGCTGTTAAGAAATGTTTTGTACGTAGAAAAAGTAAGCAATTTGTCTCATTTTGCCGCAGCGATGATGACCCACAATAGCTGGTCAATATTTTTCAAACCGTGCTCTAGAACAACGAACGATTGGAGCCAATTAAGAATACGATGTAATCGTAGAATAATTATCATCTTTAAGCAATCATTAAAATACATTGACGTGTACCTATAAATTAACTTTAATAAAACATGAACCTATACATCTTCTTTCCAGTCAAGTATTTATTCCTTCCGCATTTATTGTACGAGTATGAGTGATATATAATTAAAAAATCGTTATTACTCATACGTAACTATGTCTATTATATTGACGAAAGTGTTCCTTTTACTTGGCCAAATGTCGAAGTTTAGATATGAAATAACTGAGCCATCTGCTCCTCTGAATCTGTCTTAGGAAGTAGGCAACTGAAGTGCTTAAAAATTAACGCAACTGCTCTTTTAGAGGCGATAGCAGAAAAGCAAAAAGTGAAGATGGCAAATAGTTGATCGCGGTGGACTATTAAGCCACTCTCCTAAAAACAACGAAAATGGTATGAAAGCACTCTCTTTCAAACAACGAAATTGTTATAAACACACCCTCCAAACGTAGACGAAGTCCACAAAACGTATCAGGACCATAACTTAAGGATATGTGCCTAGATTTATTTAACTTCCTACAGAGATGAAGCCTCGTCCTCGTAAGATGTATGGCTGACATTTCAGCCATACAGGATATAAGAGGGATGGGATCTATACACACACCATAGACCGATACACTGCCATGCAGTGTAGAATGATACATCTGATCTTGCGGAAATTAATGTCGATAAGATAAACTATAAATTAAATAAGCTTTTAAACAAAACATACGACCCTGGCCCAGGCGTTAAAACTGCCGTAGGTAATTTAAATGAAAAAACAGTAAGAAAGTTTCAGTCGGAAAAACCGACTTACATATACCCTCTCCCTTAGTAAAACATAAAATCTTGTAGTATATTGATATTATTACTCGATTTCTTAAGTAGGCGAGGTGGTAAATTTGTATGCGAGGAACCAGGAGAGGCGTGGCTAGACTTTTAGTTTTTTGCTCCAAAACTTTATTCTGCTTTAGCTTTACTTAATCTAGAATTTGGGCACGATCGCGCTGGTTGTATTAATAATATTAATGGATATATAAGATGGGCGGTACCAGATGGGTATTGGAGGTACCAGATGGGGCTAGACTTCCTTTTTTTCCTCCAAAACTTTATCATGCTATAGCTTTACTAAATACAGAATTTGGACACGATTGTAATGGGTGTATCGATATTATTGCTCGATTTTTTTAAGGTGGGCGGTGGGGTACATTTGTGTGGGAGGTACTAGAAGGGGCGTAGCTGGACTTCCAATTTTTTCTTCAAAACTTTCTCCTTATTTATTTTTACTAAATACAGAATTTGGGCACGAACGCGTTTGATACTTTGGTAATATTACTCGATTTCTAACGTGGGCGGACTGATCCAATTGTATGGGAGGTATGTGAGGTACCAAAAGGTATCCCATTTTCAATACCGTAAGTAGCTTTAGGAAAATACTAACTTTGCAAATTTTCAAAACATTTGGTTTTGTCTTTCGAAAGTTATCGTGCGTACCAGCCGGACAGGCAGACAGACGGACATGGCTCAAGCGACTTAATAAGTCATGAATCGAAATTGGTTCAAAGAAACTTAGGGTCTAAAGTGATTCCTTTTATGTGTTACAATTTGGGGTCGTATCAAATGATATATACCCTCCTAACCGTAGGGTGAGGGTATAAATAGGAAGGGAAAATGTTCTCGGCACATCGATTTCAAATTACAATGTGCTCATTATAATTCTCATTCACTTAAGGCCTGTTTTCATCGCCTGTTCCTTCTGATCGGTTGATAATATATACTAACAGTGTTTTCGGTCATCTGTGCTCCCACAGTAACTTCGGTTGGCTGTCCCTCCTCAGAGACTTCGCCTATTTGTTCCCCACATCGATCTTGGTTGTTTGTTTCTCCACAGCGACTTCGGCTGTAAGTTCCCCAGTCGCACCCTCGGCTGTCTGTTCCCTTACACAAAGACTTCGGTTATCTGTTCCCTCACTGCGACCTTGGTTGTCTGTTCTTCCACAGTGACTTCGGTTGTATGTTCCCTCACAGCGTCTTCAGTTGTCCGTTAAACCACAACGACTTCGGTTGTCTGTTCCCCCAACGCGGCTTCGGCTGTCTTTTCCGCACAGCAATTTCG